>CM077787.1:2408928-2496408 GCA_039737535.1 Lagodon rhomboides
AGTTGGAGTTGGAACATGATCGACCGACTGCAGCTTTCTGCTCAAACATCTGAACTAAATGTGTGTCTGCTTCTGTCAGGGACAGGAACATCTAACGAGAGGGAATATTCAGACAACGGTTGATGGAAAGAAAAACCCTGCAACTATGTTTTAACCCATTTGTGCCCAGATTTTTTTCGGAGTTGTAAGGCAGATCATTTTATCAGTTGAGTCCCTCTGAATCATGTTATGTATTTATTTTTTCCATTTTGTACTTTGTTTTGAAGAAAATAGCATTTTCATGACTGGCAACAATTGTCGCCAGTAGTCACACAGCTTGTCACCTAATAATAATATAGAAATAATAACAATGATATAGTAATAACAAAATATTAATATAGTCATAATAAATAACAACAAAAAGGTGGAGCGGGTAAA
Organism: Lagodon rhomboides; assembly: GCA_039737535.1. Taxonomy (NCBI): domain Eukaryota; kingdom Metazoa; phylum Chordata; class Actinopteri; order Spariformes; family Sparidae; genus Lagodon; species Lagodon rhomboides. Next base: position 2,409,346 of record CM077787.1, read on the forward strand.
ACAAAAGAAAATACGTAAAACTGTACATGGATACCGATGGATATCATCATTCCAGGAAGGTAGCTAATGATCGTGGTCCAAACCTCGGTTCCTCCTGTATAAAATTCAAAACAACAAACTATTTGAACTGCCCATGAACAAAAAAATATTCATCCTAGGTAAAACTTTTGAGGGTAGGGTTACTCTAGAGACTTGAATGATTAAATGATTATAATATGTTTGCGGGGAAAATCATAAGAAATGTATGAAAATGACCTCTTTCCAGGAGGATTTGCAACCGCCGGAAGGAGCAGGAAGCAGATGATGTCATGCGACAGGAAGCTCTTGGAAACGATTTTTTATAAATCAAAACCTTTGTCTAAGTTGTCTACGAGCATATAAGTGGAAAAAGTTTCATGAGGACCTTTGAGATTTTTTATTGTGAGTCGAAAATGACAGTGATACACTTTGGCAACAATTGTTGCCAGTGGGGCAAAACGGGTTAAAATATTACCTCGTTAAAACAGAATTATGACATTTGAGGGTATTTCTGCCTCATATAGTATTTTAGTATTATTATTTTCATGCATTTGTTGTGTGAATCACATCGTGTGTTCTTACGCTGGACGGTCTGTTGACACTGCAGCTTTGTGACTGAAGCTTTTTTTTCCTCGACAGTTTGAACTGGCATCATAAAGCCCAAATAAAACGTGACTGTTGGTAATCTCTGCCCACAGGCTGCTGTGGCTCGAGGTTCGGCTCTGCTGCACCTGTTTAGTTTGTCTGTTTGCGTCAGCTGAAGCTCCGGTGTGCTTCAGCTTGAAATGACGAGCTGAGTTTGTTGTACTGTCGATAGCGTCCTCTCACTGCCGACAGCAGCTGGACTTTCAGCTGTGCTTCGTTTCAAATCACAGTATCGTGTCTTCTTAACCCAGTCAGATGTTAACACAGAGACATGATGAGCGTATTTTTAGGTTTTTTATGAGGATTATTTCAGATGTTCGGCGTTTATATCTCATTAAAGATGCTCCTTATAACTCCAGAACTCGTCTCCTACTGTAACATCCATGGGTACACTCCAAAACATGAACTGAATTTGAAGAGAGCCAAACTAAATATGATGCTGAATTATTAAAAGTGGACTCAGTGGTGAAGTTTTATAGTAGGATAAATAAGGAGGGCGATCTCCATGTTCTCCTTCCTCCATAACTTTTCCCTCTGCAGCACTGAGTCGTGGAGCGCTGGTTAAATTCCTCCCTCCCTCCCGCCGAACGCTCCAGGCTCAAGTAGAAGCCATGAATCCTCAGCAGAGCATAAATCAGCACTTATCCAACTTGATCAGCAAAACAGGAGAACAAAACAGTAAGTTGGCTCCGTCGGTTGTTTGTCTTTGCCTTCAGCTCATTTCCATGGCAGCAGCAGCAGCAGCAGCAGCAGCGGTGGTGGTGGTGCAGGCTGCTCGCACACTGCAAAAAATGAAAGGCTTAGCAAATTATAGATCACTAAGCCCATTATTATGGAAATGAGATAGATTGCCACCACAGATATTTACACAGCGGAAGATTTTGGGGGACTTACTCAAAGTATTACACTTCTGAAATAGTTTATCGCCTCGCAGTTCACACATTCTTTTTATTTACTCCGATAGCATGCAGAGGAAAATGTAGAGTCCTGTGAATGTTCCTGTGAGTTTGATAATTGAGTTGGTGTGCTGCAAAAGTGATCAGACTTTTTCAGAGTGATCGGCAGCTTAGCAAGAGAACAATAGCAGCTCCTCAGGATGTTAGCGTAGCTGCTTTAGCTAGTGTTGTTTTTGGCGGCCTGTTTTACTTTTAGTTTTAGTCTAGTCTTTGTGTAACCCTGTTGGTTTGATGTCCTCTCGGTCAGGCAATAATCACTTGAAGCCAGGTTGGTAACAGCCACTTTATTGTCTCTTTGCCGAATCTTCATCTGATTGTATGACAGAAAAGCAGGGAACGGTAAGTAACACTTCTTTTTCATGGGCACACATCTCTCAGTGGGATCCTCATTTCTTCTAAGGATATAACAATAAAAGGGTAGCTATGATACAAACAAAATTCAATATAATAAAATAAAAAATAAAATACTTGTAACTACTGTTGATCGTATAGTGGATTTCTGTTATTCTGTAATGTCTGTGAATAAAATAAAAGTCAAAGTGCAATGTATGAATGGTAAATAAAAGTGTAAAATGCAAACTACACATTTCTTTTAGCTATTACCCTTTTTCATTTTTTTATATTCAACATATCAATGACTGGCATGGAATAAACATGAATTAAACATAACATAACGACACACCTCTGCTGTCTCATTCACACACGCACACACACATACCTGATTGTATGACAGAAAAGCGGGGAACGGTAAGTAACACTTCTTTTTCATGGGCACACATCTACGGAAGGAAACAGCATCGTGTTAAGTTAAGCTAGCTCCGTGCTACACGTTTCCGTCGGCAACAGAACAACAAAAACACATTCAAGTTGTGAAGAGCACGGAAAAATCGACACTTGTACACAGTAAACTCCTACACACAATACTATTAATTTTTACATTACTCCAACAACTGTAAACATAGTTTTTGCCCACGACACTTGCTTCACCCACATTTAGCTGGGTTTCTACACATTCTTTTAACTATGTTACATTTGTGTCAAGCTATCATTTTAGTTTTTATTAGTTTTAGTCACGTTCAGACTCCTTTTAGTCATGTCAAGTTTCAGTCAACTAAAAGTCTGAGCATTTTAGTCTTATTTTAGTCAGAATTGTCCTATTTTAGTCTAGTTTTAGTCGAAGATTGTATTTAGCCTGGCTGGCCGGCCATCGGTCCTTTTCTCTGCTTAACTTTTCTTACGTTAACCACCGACTGGGATTGAGGAAGTGACGTCGTCCAGCGACTAAATAAGAGGAAACAACTTATAATTTGTATATTAAGGATCTTTGTTATAACATTTCGTCTCGTCTTGTTTTGGTCAACGAAAATGAAGACACATTTTAGCATAGTTTTTATTTTGTAAACCACGTTTAGTCTCGTTTTTATTCGTCTACAATATTGCATTATATATTCAATTATCGTTATTATCGCATTTTCGTTGCGTCTCGTCTCGTTTTCCTCAGGTGATAAAGGTTTGTTGATATTTAGTCATAATTTTCGTTGACGAAAGCAACACTAGCTTTAGCATCAGTTTTATCAGAACTGGAGACTTGAGAAGATGTTATTTGCTTCTCTTCTCTAAACTGATTTCATGAAGAGTCTGATCTTACAACAGGCTCTGCTGAAATGGCGCCCTCTCACTGTTGTTCTGATTGGTTGACGCTCAGCCCGTGACAGACGGTGATGGACAGATGGTTCGTCCAATCACCTCTCTTGGCTTGACTTAAAAGCTTTTTCCACAGCTTTATAACGTGTCCCACAGCTGGTTGGAGCAGTTTAACACCGTCCTTAAACATCTCCTGCCACGTTTTAGTTTTTTTCTTCAGTCTTCAGTCTTGCAGATGAAACCATCATCTGAACTGGAGGGTTTTTAAACTCTCACATTCTGGCTGATATTGTGAGCAGATGGTTTTTACAGCTGACAAATTGCCAGAGCCACGTCCGCCCTGCCATCTTTTGCAGTGTAATGGGATTATTAGAGGAGTCGATTCATCAGTATTCAAGTCTGGATCTTTCTTATTAACACAGGAGAAGAAGAACAGAAGAGAAAAGACCGCAAGCTGCTGCTTTCTCTCCTATCTCCTAGATTATCTGAGGCGACGGGAGGAGGAGGTGGAACGGGAGATTCACAGGCAACACTTTGGAAGCCAATCATGAAACTGTATCTCTACAGTTGGAAAAGTTTAGCAATTTTCTCACGGGGCAAAATATTCAAATGTATGAAAGTCTATGTTCCTCATCATTTCACTCACATGCATCCATATCCTCAAACTTAAACTCCTCTGGATGGAAAAGACTATGCAGCTCATGCAGCTTTTATCAAAGAAATATGGGTTGAATTAAAAAAAAAGTAAAACAGCAGAAGAAAAAGGAAATCTCTCAGACAAGAAGAAAAGAGGCCACGGAGAGCGAGAACCAGGACGCTGAAAGGAATTTGAATCAGAAGATGTGAGGAGAAACAGAACAAGGAGGAAGAGAGTGTTTGGGATGTGATTGAACTTTGGACAGGGCCTGACAGATCTGAGAAATGGTGACGTCTCAGCGCTGCGTTGATGAATAGCGAGGCTAAAAATGCACATATGACTTAATACACGCTCACTTGTTCATGCTGTCGAACTACATACAGACACTAGCTCCTTTTAGATAGAACAGGTCTAAAAGGGAGGTGTAATATTCCTCCTTTTCCAAACAGCCTCCACTTCTCCTCCTCTGGTAGGCGTCAACATGTGACGTGACGTGAAGCAGGAAGTTGGGCGTGAAGAGAAGCAGGGCAGTTTCTGCTTTTCTCCCAAAATCCTCTTCCCGTTTAACATTGGGGCTTATGGGGCAGTTGCTGGAGTTTGTGTCGGTTAGACGCAGATAATTCAAAAACCGTACATCCTCCCGATAAAGTGGACACGTTGCCAGACAGAAGACAAGTGTGGCTACGTTCTTGGAAAATATCACTATTGTAGTGTGAAATCTGTGGCTAGGATCGTCATCTAAAGAAACATTTTCGGAGAGTTTTTTTCAGGCTCCCCCACTCTGCCAGTTGGTGCTGCGCAAACATTCCGCAATACACACACATTGAAAATCCTGAATTTTTTCGAAATCACTCACGATCAATTAAGGGTCACCGTTCAAAAACTAAACATCGTAGAAAGAAAGTTCAAATACAACTCAAATAGATGAGACTTGTGCCTACATTTTAAAGTTTGAATGGTGTCTCTAGGTCAAAGTATGCCAGAGCAGGAGATGTTTGAAAAACGTCGATGATTTTGCGACTTTTTTGACCCCGTCCCATTCATTCCTTATGGGACATTTTTCGCAGTTTTTCTTCAAAATAAGAGCTTTACATTGCACCCCATCGGAGTTTAGAACTGGGTTCTTAGCGGGGGGCTTTTAATTTAAAAGTAGCGACCGCTATTAGCTCGCCGCTACAACAACAAGCGGACAACCAAGACAGCTACAGAGAGCGAGGAGACGCTAGCATCTCCCGGATCTCAGCGGCTTTCCAGCTGCTCATCTTCGTGGATGAAGTGACGAACTGACTGCTGTGATCAGCTGTTTCCTGGTTTTAAAACTCCCGGCTGTGGGTGCGCAGCAGTGCACGTCATCCACACCTCCGCCCATCTCAGCGTTCGCCACCACATTGCCGCCTCGGATTTACAGCAATGGAGGCACAAAACGGGAGGACCAAAACAGACCACCAATTTGCCGCCTTCTGTCTAAATCTGCGGAGTGAGCCACCAAAAGGACGGCAGATTGGTGGCTTACTGCTCAGAATAAAAACGGCTACTGAGCTAGACGTGTTAAATCTGCTGCTGAGTGAAGTTTTCATCTTTATGTGAAACCATTTTATCAGACTCAGGTTGAGTCACCTGTCTTCACTCGTCTCGTAACTTGCATTATGCAAATATGTAAAGATCTAAATTAATGTTGGATTATGAAAATGCCATTTAAAAGTGCAAATATTCTTTATTAAACTGGGTCCTGTGGTGACACGGCGAGTTCAAGCAGATAAACGGAGAGAAATTAATAAGGAAGAACATGTCAGAGGTAGAAAATGTCAAAAGTAGACTGAAACTTTGCAAGTAAAAGATGTTTAAATAAAACGGTGACAGCAGTGACCTGTCATCAGACGACTGAGGCTGTTGTTCTGATGTTGTGTTGCAGGGAGGAGCACCTGGAGCTGCGTTGCTCCTTCAGGTGCTGATGTAGGTTCAGTAGATGCTGAACAGAGGAAGGAGGGAGGGGGACAGATGAAGTTCAGTTCAGGCCACAAACCCCGAAGAGAACTGAGGCGAGAGAAGAATTCCAGACAGGTGAATAATAATATCTGATTTGCATTTCCACCTTTGAAGCTGCTGTCTGTCTGTCTGATGCAGCGTCCCGTGTGTTCAGAGGTTACACTGAAAAACTACATTCAATCCAAGTTTGTCAAAACTTCTCATATTGAGAGGAAAACCATTATTCAAACGGGAGGAAACTCTTCTGTTATGATCGATCGTACTTTAGCTCTTGTCAACACACAAGCTGCCCCCCTCCGGAGCAACAGAACTGTGCCTAATGCATTTCTTGGCGATGAAGCCCCTCTCTGGATCGACCCGGTGAAGCAATACCCCTCCTGAAACCTGGAGAGAGACCAGTGTTCCTTTCCAACAGAAACTGACAAGGTGACAACAACAACACTTGCAGCACTCAGTGTTCACAACTTCCTTGGGGAGAAGGCATCAGGTGATTACCTACCCTCAGTGTTTGTAGTTGTGGAAGACAAGAACCACAGGATCATTCCTGGAGTCCGGGGAAGGGAAAGAGAAACCCCCTCGGTGAGTTTGTAGCGTGCCACAACCACCGACAAAGGTCGAAGTTGAAGTCAAACCCTCCGTCATCTACTGGATCTGTTCTCTGGCAGGACATTATCATTTAGTTATGGACAACTTTAAGTCACCTGATGAATCTGAAATATGAGTTCATAGACTTGGGTGGGTTCTTACAGGGTGTGTAATGGTTAAAATGAATACATCTGTGTTGTGTATTTAAACAACGGACAACAGAAACTCTCTGGTCTGCAACATTCACAGTGTTTTCTTCACTTGTCTCCTCGCTGAATTCTTACATAAAATATGAACAAAAGGAGACATAAATAAATCAGCTGGCCTTTTGAAAGTGTGCAAATATAGCACAGCAGCAGCTTTTTATTTGTTAAAGTCACATTAAACTGTAATGTGTGGTTGATTTTGACTCCGGCTGTCATGAGATCATTAGAATCATGTCTTGTTATGAACTCTTATTACACTGTCAGTTGCTTTTGTAGCAGTGTCATACATCAGACTAAAGAAGTATGATATCAGTTTGATGACGGGGATTAAGTGTCAGTGTGATTTAAGGATTTCTATCTGTTGCTGAAGTAAGCTAACCTCTAACTGCTCAGCTCAGATGACTCAGCACCCAGAGGCTGTCATCAACACCCCCCTGCTCAAACTGCATCTTCATCCTCGTGTGAACTTTCAGTGCCTATAGGCGAAGCAAACCTTCACACTCACACTCAGTGCATCAGCAGATCTATTAAACACTTTGACGGGAGGCTGGGATGCAGAGACGTACAAGACTTGCATTTCTAAAGTGCTTTTCCAGTCGACTGACCCCTCAAACACTTGTCACATTCACCCATTCACACGAACATTCATACACTGATGCCATGAAAGATGCCACCTCAGGAGCATCAGGAGCAATCTGGGTTCAGCGACCTTCCGATTACTGGACGACCCGCTGTACCTCCTTCAAATCTTACTTAAAAGATTCTTTGTGTTAATTGGTAATCATCAATGTCAGCGAACAACAATTACATCTAGAGTTCCTCAAAGGTTTATTCTCGAGCCTCTTTGAATTAATATCTATTTGCGCCTCCTTTACTCAGATTATGGACCATTATAACATCTCGTACGCAGACGACACACAGCTCTACGTGACAGTGTCACCACGTGGCTTCAGTCTCTTACAGTTTCAGAATAAATGCATCAAACAAATCAGTGAGTGCCAGAATCAACAGCTAAACAGAGAAACCTGAAATAAATGTCCCAACAATCCCACATATAAATCTGATATGAACAATATGTAAACTACACATACATCCTGTTGTAGGAATAGCGCAAAAATGCTGTTTTTTTCCCTTCTAAGTGGAGAGTGGGATCAAACCTCTCTGTCCATACCCCCAACTTGACATGAAAGATGCCACCTCAGGAGCATCAGGAGCAATCTGGGTTCAGTATCTTGCTCAAGGATACTTTGACATGCAGACGGGGAGCCGACGAACCAGCAACCTTCCGATTACCGGACGACCCGCTGTACCTCCTTCAAATCTTACTGAAAAGATTCTGTGTTAGTTGGTAATCATCAATGCCAGCGAGCAACAATTACATCTAGAGTTCCTCAAAGGTTTATTCTCAAGCCTCTTTGAATATCTATTTGCGCCTCCTTTACTCAGATTGTGGACCATTTTAACATCTCGTATGCAGACGACACACAGCTCTACGTGACAGAAATTAATAAGGAAGAACATGTCGAAGGTAGAATATGTCAAAAGTAGACTGAAACTTTACAAGTGAAAGATGTTTAAAACTCAAACGGTGACAGCAGTGACCGATCATCAGACGACTGAGGCTGTTGTGACTGATGTGACTACATCTTCCTGAGTTGAGTTCCTCAAAGGTTTATTCTCGAGCCTCTTCGAATTAAAATCTATTTGCACCTCCTTTACTCAGATTATGGACCATTTTAACATCTCGTACGCAGACGACACACCGCTCTACGTGACAGTGTCACCACGTGGCTTCAGTCTCTTACAGTTTCAGAATAAATGCATCGAACAAATCAGTGAGTGCCAGAATCAACAGCTAAACAGAGAAACCTGAAATAAATGTTCCCAACAATCCCACATATAAATCTGATATGAAAAACATGTAAACTAGAAGTACGTCCTGTTGTAGGAATAGCGCAAAAATGCTGTTTTTTTTCCCTTCTCAGTGGAGAGTGGGATCAAACTTCTCTGTCCACAGCCCCAACTTGACATGAAAGATGCCACCTCAGGAGCATCAGGAGCAATCTGGGTTCAGTATCTTGCTCAAGGATACTTCGACATGCAGCCGGGGAGCCGGCGAACCAGCAACCTTCCGATTACTGGACGACCCGCTGTACCTCCTTCAAATCTTACTGAAAAGATTCTGTGTTAGTTGGTAATCATCAATGTCAGCGAACAACAATTACATCTAGAGTTCCTCAAAGGTTTATCCTCTAGCCTCTTGGAATTAAAATCTATTTGCGCCTTCTTTGCTCAGATTATTGAACATTTTAACATCTCGTATGCAGACGACACACAACTCTACGTGACAGTGTCACCACGTGGCTTCAGTCTCTTACGGTTTCAGAATAAATGCATCAAACAAATCACTGAGTGCCAGAATCAACAGCTAAACAGAGAAACCTGAAATAAATGTCCAACAATCCCACATATAAATCTGATATGAAAAACATGTAAACTACAAATACGTCCTGTTGTAGGCATAGCACAAAAATGCTGTTTTTTTCCCTTCTAAGTGGAGAGTGGGATCAAACTTCTCTGTCCATACCCCCAACTTGACATGAAAGATGCCACCTCAGGAGCATCAGGAGCAATCTGAGTTCAGTATCTGAGTTCAGCGACCTTCCGATTACTGGACGACCCGCTGTACCTCCTTCAAATCTTACTTAAAAGATTCTTTGTGTTAATTGGTAATCATCATTGTCAGCAAACAACAATTACATCTTCCTGAGTTGAGTTCCTCAAAGGTTTATTCTCGAGTCTCTTCGAATTAATATCTATTTGCACCTCCTTTACTCAGATTATGGACCATTTTAACATCTCGTACGCAGACGACACACAGCTCTACGTGACAGTGTCACCACATGGCTTCAGTTTCTTACAGTTTCAGAATAAATGCATCGACCAAATCACTGAGTGCCAGAATCAACAGCTAAACAGAGAAACCTGAAATAAATGTTGTTCCCAACAATCCCACAAAGAAATCTGATATGAAAAACATGTAAACTACACATACATCCTGTTGTAGGAATAGCGCAAAAATGCTGTTTTTTTTCCCTTCTCAGTGGAGAGTGGGATCAAACTTCTCTGTCCACAGCCCCAACTTGGCATGAAAGATGCCACCTCAGGAGCATCAGGAGCAATCTGGGTTCAGTATCTTGCTCAAGGATACTTCGACATGCAGACGGGGAGCCGGCGAACCAGCAACCTTCCGATTACTGGACGACCCGCTGTACCTCCTTCAAATCTTCCTGAAAAGATTCTGTGTTAGTTGGTAATCATCATTGTCAGCGAACAACAATTACATCTAGAGTTGCTCAAAGGTTTATTCTCGAGCCTCTTTGAATTAATATCGATTTGCACCTCCTTTTCTCAGGTTTTTGAACATTATAACATCTCGTATGCAGACGACACACCGCTCTCACGTGTCACAGTGTCTCTTACGGCTTCAGAATAAATGCATTGAACAAATCACTGAGTGCCAGCATCAACAGCTAAACAGAGAAACCTGAAATAAATGTCCCAACAATCCCAACTACAAATAGGTCCTGTTGTAGGAATAGCGCAAAAATGCTGTTTTTTTTCCTTCTAAGTGGAGAGTGGGATCAAACTTCTCTGTCCATACCCCCAACTTGACAGACAGATTGTCATCTATTCCAGTATACCCCCTTTGAGGCTGCTGCTCCACCCACGTGGGCTGCCCCGTGCTGCGAATGAAGCAGCTCCATTACTCAGCCCGAGAGTAGGGGTGGTAGATGTGGAGGAGGGTTCCCCGGGAGGAGAGCTGTGCATATATTAGAGCGTAATTAATCTGCAAGAGACAGAGGGATGAGGAAAGGGGAGGGAAAATGGAGAGAGTGACTAAGAAGAGAGAAAGATTGAGTGGAAAAGAGGGAAACAAAGACAAACAGGGATAAAAGCAAGTAGTGGATCAGAGAGAGGAATATAAAAAAAGGGAGGAGGGAGAGGATGCATAACTGAGAGCCAAAAGAAGAAGAAGTGTGTATGTGTGACGGAGAAAGAAAAGGCTGACAGAGAGTGATAGGGCGAGCTGCAGAAACAGAGAGAGAAAGAGTATAATTACAGAGGTTGAGCCACAGGGCTCCTCCATGGATCATTAGCCAGCTTAAAGAGCCAAGGCCTCGCCACTGTGAGCAGAGACGCCGCTGTAAAGGTCACAACTTCTGCAGCTCCGGATGAATACGCTGCAGTGTGTTGAGGCTACTTTGCTTTATTTTTCTTGGCAGTTGGGAGACACAAGCCCGGAGATAAGGGCCTAATAAACTGCAATGACCGAGAACAGAATACACAGAGAGACACGCGGACGAAACAGGCTGTTTAACTGCTGTTTTTCCACTCGGCCGCCGAGCAGTGACGGGAGGGGGGCATGGCATTTGTGGTTTCCCGTATAACAAGACAAGGCGTAGTGAAAGCTTACATCATCGGTCACTCTCAAACAGCTCAAAACACCTGTCGCCTGCAGCGGGAAACGTTGGGTCTGCAGTATCTGGATGTTTATGAAGCAATTTACGACTCAGACCGGGCTTTGAGAGAGTGACTCAGACAAGAGCGAGGCAGCAGAGTCAGACAGAAGAAAACTGAGAGTACAACACGTCCAGTTGTATAAGAACGGTGATGTATGTTGTTTCAACCTGTTCGTTCGTTGTGACTTATCAGCTGACGTATCAAACATTGGTGAATACAAGAAATGCAAATTTGCTTCAGGCAGCAGGAAATGAGCCACGCACTCTTTGTCTTTGAGCGATCTGTACAGTTTGTAATGTCACGTAGCCTTTATGTGAGCAGTAAACAAGTACAGCAGCCACGTCTGAACGAAGTGAGGCATCGTAAACAGTGGCTGCTGTTTATTTCTCTGTGCAACTGCTTCTGAAGTACTTAAATTAACGACAACTCAACATTTTATAGAGAAGATGCTCTTCTGTAAATGTCATGTTTAAGGACCAGACCAGTCGCAAGAGAACAGACTGGAAAAAAAGACTATTTAATGAAATGAAACAGTATTTTTCTGGTGCACTTTTTAAGAATGGCTTTAATATTAACTTATATTATTGTGATAATGTACAATCATATTCTTTCTGCTTCTTCTACCCTGTCTGTTTTGGTCCTTAAGACCTTCAGCAAGAAACAGGACCAAGTACGAGCCTGTTTGGTGTTGTGCAGGTACCAGACGGGTGAGGAGACCCAGGCGAGCCCTGCAGCACCATACATGGGAAACCAGGCTAATTAATGAGCGTGGGAACATGGTGGTCGTAGAGCAGCAACCACAGATCACAGGGTTAATCTCCATCTTTTAGCACGATACTAAACCCTGATGCAAGTTCAATTAAACAACCAGTTAAACAATCAGTGAAGTTCATCATCTGTTCCTTGTGTGCGAATGTGCATGTAGAGATAGTTGTCTCGTTTCTGCTGCTGGAGGATCGCTGCAGGTGATGTCATTAATATTTCCCTCATTAAGGACGTGTTTCTTCCCTCTCAGTCTCACCTGTTATTGATCAGGATGATGAAGTCCTGGTGCACCTGGCCCTTAAAGGGCACGGGAGACGACACTCAGATTGGTTTGATTTATGTTCTGCTCAAAACACACCCATGACTACTTCAGAATCTAAATACCAGCTCTTTGTGCTTCCGGATTATCCACCGTTTAACAAGCAAAATGGGTTTCAACACACCCTAAACACACTAACGTGCTGCGACCATGCGCTATAGAGATGGTATGTCTCCATGGTGCACATGAGCGATGCTGTCTGTAACACCTCTGCAGTGGTCGGACTAAAAAAGAAGACCTGGCTAGTTTGCATGTGCAGAGAAGCCGACAGCAGACGGAGAGCGACACCTTCAGAAACTCAAACTTCACACCCACACATATCAGAGGCACACCCACACTGCCTAATTCATGCCAACTTACATAAACTACAAAGCAGCGAGCGCACCGGAAAGAAGATGAAACCTCCAGGATTAACATCTTACGGGGATCACGCGTGCTGGAGAGACGGGGAGCGTGCAGGGCGTCCATTAAACAGCTTAGGTTGTGATATTTTCACTTATTATTCACTGGAGTCCATGCAACATGAAAGAGGGAGATGTGTGACAGCTACATCAGCATGTCTCAGAGCCTCTGTAATGATACGGCTGCTCGCGCTGGTTTTGCCTCTTAAAGTGGAGGATTACCGTTCTAAAGTGGCTTGTTAGAGCTCCGAATCAGCAGGCCAGAGAGACGGTTTGAAGTCACAGTGGCTGAAGCTCTTGTTAGGCTAAAACGAGCGGCAGAACTCCTGCTGGCCGCCACTGCACTCTCATTTTATGTTTGTTTCAGTCCTCTTCAATATTCCTCATCACCCCGAGTGGTTTCTGTACCACAAACTCATCCGACTGAAATGTGATGTTTTATTCAGACATGACAAAGGTCAACGATTGGATGAAGTACGTTAAAGTCAGCCATCTGTACCTAACGAAGCATTCTTGCTGTTTTGTAGAGATTAGAAACTTCCCACTAGTCCACAATCTGGGACACTATTAATAACGGATCCATGGAAAACCTGCAGAGAACTGAACTGGAAACATTCATATAAAAAGGAGAGAGAATCTGAAAAGGTCCCTCGCTCAGTCGGACCAGAGGGTAATTAGAGTTGATCTGAAATGCAGTGGACCTGAGCAGAACCCAAATAGAGTGAGACCAGCAGCACTGAGGGCAGGAACACGCGTCTCTTTACCTGAACTGTACAGCGTGATGACACACCTGGTCTCAGCTGATGGGTCAGTGTTTAGACATGATAAACAAACTGGCAGTGATGGGAAGGTTACTGTTGGAGTGTAATGAGTTAAAGATTAGTGATGTCATTCATTACATTTGATTTAAACTGGGCACTAAAGCTTGATAAAACATCAATATGAAGCCAGTACAGTGTGTAACTGGATCAGATATACATCTCTGAACACACATTAATGACATAGTGGTGTGGGAGGTACTCTGTTAAACAAGCTTCACACTGTACATGATGTTCGATTTGCTCATATCAAAATGACTGAGTAGGTTGATTGCCAGCCGCTCCCAAAGACGACACATCGCTGTTCCCAAAGCAACATGAGCTTTGGAGTATGCCGGCAATAGTCACACCGGACCTTCACTCTTAACTATGTTCCTCTAACAAACGTGCCCACATTATGTCAGTATTTTAGGTTACGCTCTGTGTGTGACGTAGCCTCACTACTATTCATTTAAAAACCCAAAGTTGACGTCCGGTTTCACACGTTCAGCTGTCTCGTGACGAAAAGTCCTGTGCTTGTTTTACTCAACCGTCCATTGTAATTGTAATTTATTTATTTCAAACAGGGACAGCGCACAATAAAACATTAATCTTTTCACAAAGAAAATATGTATTGTGCCAGGTTCTAGCAGATTTGCTATTTTCCACCTGTAGTCAGGTCCCAACCTCCTCCTTTGGCAGACTTTTCAGTCTTTATACTTCAACTCCCAACTTCCTTCTTTCAAACTGTAACAATTAAATGTAAATATGGGTCGTAATAACCTGATTTCATTGTTGGCTTGTACGGTCGTTTCTCTGATGAGGACAGGCTGCTGGTTTCATGAGGAAAATACTGTTCAGGGTCCAGCACTGAAAGGTGTTGTCTTGATGTGGTTGGCTTGTCGCAGGCATTGGTACAGTAGACTCAGGTTGCCTGGACCAATGTGCACTGATTTGTCTGGCATATGAGTTACAACGGTACGATTCAAGAAAGGGAACCCAATCCAAAACCACTGCCCGATGCTTGGGGCCTGTTTCTGACGAAGACTCACAACATCTCTATCACAAGTTGTAAGAAGACGAACCTCTTCTCTCTGTCCCTGACTCACATGATCAAACTTTAATGAGGAGCCATGTAAAACTAAGACAGGATTAGGAAAGGAAAACCAGCTGGTCATAGAGAGGAATCATCACCATAGAATCAGAAGAAACGTGCATCCCTCTCCTGTATGTCTTCATTATCTGTTTCTAAAAGTTTGACGTTAAGTGCTAATAAGCTGCTGCAGGGAGAGTTCAGGACACTGATGTGACACGTGTCGGATGAGGTTAAACCAACTAAAAGTGAAGATGACAAAAGAGCTGAGGAGAACAGCAGGTGTCCGCGTCACACAGGTGGTGCTTCCTGAGGCGGGTTACAGGGTGACGTAGCAGAACACAGAACTGATGTAGACGGCTGCTGCGGTAAATTAAGGTGTGATGGCTGGAAATTGGTGCGTTTGCTGACTCATCTTTTCAAAGTTTAGCTCCGTTAGCTGGAGGGAGTTGAAGTTTGTTGAGCCTGGAGGAGGTGATGTGAACCTGCGACAGCATCTTTGATGCTGACGTAGATGTAAACAGACTGAGTCAAGTGAGCTCAGGATACCAAGACCTCTGCATGAGGACACTGTCAGAGACATTTTACAAGTAAGTCCTGGCTCAGTTTTTATATTGTGACTTCGTAGTTTTGTCCTAAACATACGATATATTCTGTGAGTGCAGGAAGGTTTGCACAGCAGCTCTGAACCGTCGCAGGCTGGACACACTGTGTGCAGGCAGGTAACATCTTGCTTTTCATTTCAGCATTAATTTAAAAGGCTGGAGCAGCCACACGGGCGTGTCGAGCTTCATCTGGAGATTCAGAGTCTATTTTTATTGCGACATGTGTGCAGTTCTCTGTATCTGTAGAGTTTGTCACAGTCGTGTGCTCTCTCTTTTTCTCTCCCTCCCACTTTCTGGCTCTTTCAGCTGGGATGAAAGGAAGCGTCATCATGTTTATCGATAATTATCAAAAGCAAACTCCATGTAAGCAGATAGGACGAGGAGCAGCAGCCACGATGCATCACGATGTGACCACGCAGCAGCTCAGCACTGCTGCCGTCACGCACCAACAAAGCAAAGAGGACTTTTCACTGTTATGTGTCTCATAGTTTGACTGGGGGGAAAAATGTTCTTGAAGGAAAACTGAGACCACAAATAGAAGGAACAAAGGCCGTTCTGGCTGAACGGATAAAAGAGAGGCAACTACAAAAACTGAATGTGCATCAAAAGAAAATATAACGCGAGACAAAACAGGGGGTTTATGATCAAAGACAAATAACACAGCAGAGAAACAGACAAACAAGTCCAAGGCTATAAAAACCTACATTTTCAGTTTGGGAACTCAAACTTTTATCTGCAACAGAACAATGATGGTTGTGGTTGAACAGCCGATGTATGAAATGACAGAATCAGGCATCGATTCAACTCTGTTACTACCTCTGCTGCTGGCGTTAAAGGGATATTCCGGTGTAAGTTTAATCCATGGTCTAACACACCGTGACACCGAGTAAGACTCCCCCTCGAGAGGTCAAGTTAGCTGACCGCTAGCTTAGCTAGTTTTAGCAACCTCAGATTTCCGCAGCTCAAGGATGAAAATGTCTGATTATTACTCCATGGGATGCTCAGTTCTTATTATCGAGAGCTGACAGGGAAAAGAACGGAAGTAATGGAGTAATAATCAGACATTTTCATCCTTGAGCTGCGGAAATCTACTGCACTCGGTAATCGACTCGTCAGGGCTTCCCCACACAGGCAGGCTGCTGGAGGAGAGGGTGAGTTGTGCTGTGTTTTTAATACAAATCCAGCAAAGCTAGCAGATGTTTGATGCTTCGTACTGTGTGCTGGGACTGTACATGTACTGTTGCTGAAGTTTGCTGCTGTTCTCACCATTAATTGTGGCTTTTTGATGGCGGTTTCTAGTTGGAGACATAAGCTGCAGTGTGTTGTTATCGTGCGGTCTTTTCTGAGGTTGCTAAAACTAGCTAAGCTAGCGGTCAGCTAACTTGGTCTTACTCGGTGTCAAGGTGTGTTAGACCATGGATTAAACTTACACCGGAATATCCCTTTAAGGCCAAACAACAACGCCCGACCTCTGACTGGACCTTTTATACGTAACGGCTGAATAAGGAGCAACATTGCCTCCTCTTGTCACGTTGGGAGGGTAATAGGCGTGGAGGAGGACCCAGATGCACGGACGCTTAGACAGAGGTTGCAGGGTTTCCAAAAAAAAAGGTAGTTTTAATTATCTTAGGAAGGCAAAACATGAACATAGCATGGCAATGAACAAAAACCAGGACTTAAATACATGACACAAATGAGGGAACGAGAAACAGGTGAGACACGAGAGGGCAGGTGCACATAATCAAAACAGAACAGGGAAGATGAGACATGAGACAAGACCTACAAAATAAGACAGGAAGTGACCAGAACTAAAAACATGAACAAGACAACACAGAACCGTGACACCTCTATAGGCGGTGTAAAAGTCTGGTTGAACATCGTTTGCCAAGCTTTCTGACTTCCTGAACATTTTTGCACTAACTCAACAGCGACCTCGACACGAAGCTGTTGGCAGTAGCCAAACATCGCAAAGTCACAGCGATGATGTGAAGGTAGCAGCAGCTCTGTACAATGTCATGAAAGTTGAGGAGCTCTCTGTGTGCGTCTCTGAGTGGCAGCTCTGTAACCCAGTGAAGCTGAAGGCAGCCGCCGCTGATTGACAGCAGAAAGGATGAGAGTTGAGTGTCGGCGCAGCAGTAGGGGGTGTAAAGAGAGAGAGAGGCGCGAGGCGAGAGCGAGCGACGCCGGGAACGTGTGATCTTTCCAGTTTCAGTTTCAAAGGGTTGTTATTGGCACTGCTCAAGGTCAGGGACCCTGTTACACCGAGACTTTGAAGTCAGGGGGAGCGAGCCGAGAGTAAAAAAGGTAAAGAAACAGAGAGACGTGTGGAAATAAATGAAGTCTGGTTAGAAACCCATCACGACCAACACGGTGATTTGCAGGATAAAAGGTGCATTTTAAGGAGCAGCAGCGGCTGAGTAATACTTTGTCTGAATTCTGTCAGCGCTCATTAAAATAATACACAGTTAAATGTGCCTGAATGAAGAAGCACCTGTGGCACCTTCTCACTCCTGGGTGGATTCAATCAGCTGCTACGAGTAAAAATCAAAGATGCAATAACTTAACTAACAAGATGACATGTAGCAGGTCCTCCCGACTGAAATATCAAACACTCCACAACACCTTATATCCGTATTTAATGACTGTTTCTCAGGCTCACAGCCTCGTGGACGAGCTGTGATTTCAGATTTGTCCTCAGACGACTTGTTCGTGGCTTTAAAAAGTCGCCACGAGCATCCACCTGTGACTGTCAGAAGATTACAGCTGTTTTTTTTTACTGATGCACCACCTTCCTACAGGAGGTGTCCATAAAAAGGATGAAAATGTCTGATTATTACTCCATGGAATGCTCAGTTCTTATTATCGAGAGCTGACAGGGAAAATAACGGAAGTAATGGAGTAATAATCAGACATTTTCATCCTTGAGCTGCAGAAATCTACTGCACTCGGTAATCGACTCGTCAGGGCTTCCCCACACAGGCAGGCTGCTGGAGGAGAGGGTGAGTTGTGCTGTGTTTTTAATAGAAAATCAAAGATGCAATTACTTAACTAACAAGATGACATGTAGCAGGTCCTCCCGACTGAAATATAAAACACTCCACAACACCTTATATCCGTATTTAATGACTGTTTCTCAGGCTCTGCATCCTCGTGGACGAGCAGATGACGAGCTGTGAGTTCAGATTTGTCCTCAGACGACTCGTTCGTGGCTTTAAAAAGTCGCCACGAGCATCCACCTGTGACTGTCAGAAGATTACAGCTGTTTTTTTTTACTGATGCACCACCTTCCTACAGGAGGTGTCCATAAAAAGGATGAAAATGTCTGATTATTACTCCATTGAATGCTCAGTTCTTATTATCGAGAGCTGACAGGGAAAATAACGGAAGTAATGGAGTAATAATCAGACATTTTCATCCTTGAGCTGCAGAAATCTACTGCACTCGGTAATCGACTCGTCAGGGCTTCCCCACACAGGCAGGCTGCTGGAGGAGAGGGTGAGTTGTGCTGTGTTTTTAATAGAAAATCAAAGATGCAATAACTTAACTAACAAGATGACATGTAGCAGGTCCTCCCAGCTGAAATATAAAACACTCCACAACACCTTATATCCGTATTTAATGACTGTTTCTCAGGCTCTGCATCCTCGTGGACGAGCTGTGATTTCAGATTTGTCCTCAGACGACTTGTCCGTGGCTTTAAAAAGTCGCCACCTGTGACTGTCAGGAGATTACAGCTGTTTTTTTACTGATGCACCACCTTCCTGCAGGAGGTGTCCATAAAAACGAAGTCATGTCTCCTTTTTGATAAACTGTGTTTTTATTGATTCCGCCGCCGTCGGGCAGATAAGAGATTACATTCCTCGGCCTTGGTTTAGGGACGCGGTAATGACACACAGAGATTGTGCTGTGATTTGATCTCCTTGCTGAAGCAATCGTTCGCCACGCGGCAGATTGGAGGAAGGAAAGTTAAATTCTGTGGCAGCTTTGAAGGAAACTGCTGCTGCAGGGTCATTTTTTAGTAAATGTAATTCTGCTAAAGATCAGACTGTGACATTGGATTTCTCGCTTTCGTTTTTTAGCTGGTGCATAACAAGATGTAGCCTCATTAAGAAACGGCCTTTGAGCAGATCAACACTGTTAAATCTTTCCAACGAGAGGCGGACTGTGTTTCATTACAGCACACCAAGGGCATCATTTGTCCCGGGGACGGCATGGACATGTCCAACTCAGTTTTCAAAATCATATTTCTGCTCCCCACCCTCACTTTTATTGCTTTCACCCAGCTGGCATGTTTATTTGAAAATCCAGTTGATGTGAAATGTTAGACTGAGATCAACCTGCAACCACCAAGACTGACACCAAACCAAACATCACGTCTAGGCTGCAATGTGCCTCCTTGTCTATCTAAAAGGGAGGTGTAATATTCCTCCTTTTCCAAACAGCCTCCACTTTTCCTCCTCTGGTCGGCGTCAACATGTGACGTGACGTGAAGCAGGAAGTTGGGCGTGAAGAGAAGCAGGGCAGTTTCTGCTTTTCTCCCAGAATCCTCTTCCCGTTTAACATTGGGGCTTATGGGGCAGTTGCTGGAGTTTGTGTCGGTTAGACGCAGATAATTCAAAAACCGTACATCCTCCCGATAAAGTGGACACGTTGCCAGACAGAAGACACGTGTGGCTACGTTCTTGGAAAATATCACTATTGTAGTGTGAAATCTGTGGCTAGGATCGTCATCTAAAGAAACATTTTCGGAGAGTTTTTTTCAGGCTCCCCCACTCTGCCAGTTGGTGCTGCGCGAACATTCCGCAATACACACTCATTGAAAATCCTGAATTTTTTCGAAATCACTCACGATCAATTAAGGGTCACCGTTCAAAAACTAAACATCGTAGAAAGAAAGTTCAAATACAACTCAAATAGATAAGACTTGTGCCTACATTTTAAAGTTTGAATGGTGTCTCTAGGTCAAAGTCTGCCAGAGCAGGAGATGTTTGAAAAACGTAGATGATTTTGCCACTTTTTTGACCCCGTCTCATTCATTCCTTATGGGACATTTTTCTCAGTTTTTCTTCAAAATAAGAGCTTTACATTGCACCCCATCGGAGTTTAGAACTGGGTTCTTAGCAGGGGGCTTTTAATTTGAAAGTAGCGACCGCTATTAGCTCGCCGCTACAACAACAAGCGGACAACCAAGACAGCTACAGAGAGCGAGGAGACGCTAGCATCTCCCGGATCTCAGCGGCTTTCCAGCTGCTCATCTTGGTGGATGAAGTGACGAACTGACTGCTGTGATCAGCTGTTTCCTGGTTTTAAAACTCCCGGCTGTGGGTGCGCAGCAGTGCACGTCATCCACACCTCCGCCCATCTCAGCATCTGCCACCACATTGCCGCCTCGGATTTACAGCAATGGAGGCGCAAATAAGTGTAACGTTACCCTCCGAGGGGCAAAACTGGTGGAACAAAACAGACCACCAGTTTATCGCCTTCTGTCTAAATCCACGGAGCGAGACACCAAACGGACGGCAGATTGGTGGCTTACTGCCCAGAATAAAAACAGCTAATGATAGCTTTTCACGTAATGTGGATACTGTGATGTTGAGTAGGTGTTGGGTTTTGGTAATCATGCGTCAAAATGAGTCAACACCTGGACTTTAAATCAGCCAAATATCAATGACAGGTGTTGTCAGCATTCTATGTCACATTGGCATTAGATGTTGTACTGACCTACATTCAACCAAATATGCGCCTGTGCAATATGTGCCTTCACAGACTTGATCATTACTCATGACATGGGTACAAACACACTGGAATACCATCTGGCTTTTGAACTTTTGCACTGGTGTCAGTCCGGATGGTCCTTTGGCTTTTTAGCCTGGAGGAAACATCCATGATTTCCTCAAACGATTTCAGATGAGGGCTCCTCACACCTTTCATACCCGATCATGACTCTAGCACCTGTTTCCACAACTTTCCAAATCCAAAGAAGTTTGAAACATGTTGCTGGCATCAAATTCACAATAATCATAGATTCAGTTTAGATCAGTTTGAACATTAACTATCTCGTCTTTATGCTCTATTCGATTCAACATAGGTCGAAAATGTTCTGTCTGTCGTCATGTTTGACACCACTTTTTAGGAATTAGGGTTTCGTTCATCATCAGTGCAGCAGCTTCAGGCTGTACGCCTCAGCAACATCATGGATTAAAGCACCGACCGCCTGTTTTGTACGTTTGTGGCTCAGGAGAGAGAGATAGTTGGTCTTCATCTTCAGTGGTATTTCCATTCAGGGCTGCTGCTTCCTTCCTGGTTCCACCTCTGTTTGGATTTGAGGTTTGAACCCCGTCTACGAAATGTCACACACAACGCATAATATCAACACATCTGAGGAAAAGCGTACCTCGTGACTGACCTTTGCAAAGAACAAATATTGTTTAAAGTCATATAAGAAGTATAAACACATTAAACAACGCCAACAGAGACTTATAAATATGAATAAGTCGGAGATCACGTAATGCTGGAAGGTCATCCTGCGTGTGCGTGTTTGTGTTTTAATGATTATTATTTGCGAGGCAGAGTGAGAGAGCCCTTCAGAGATTAATACAAAATAAACAAAACCTTAAATCACCTCCCGCCAAGTGCACACGACCCCGTCTCCCTCCGAAACGCCAGCTGACATTCAGGAGGAGCTTTTATCTAAAGTGCCACGCAGAGCAACAACACCACGGCGACGTGTTCTGATACGAGTGACCCCGGAGGGAAATATAGCTCTGAACCTGCCGGTGTTAGCACTGCAAACACACACACACATCTTATAATCACACACCTATCTGTACTTATATACCTGGACAAAGGCTCCTTTCAGACCTGATACCAACACCTGTCCTGAGCGGTCTGATCACAAGTGTACAGCTCTAAGTCCGTTGGTTCAATAAACTTACATCACAAGGACATGACTTGCATTTAATGCCAAATCCACAAGAAGGCACCAACGAGTTTGATTTTTTTAATCTTTTCACATAGTTTGTTAAAGGGATATTCCGGTGTAAGTTTAATCCATGGTCTAACACACCGTGACACCGAGTAAGACTCCCCCTCGAGAGGTCAAGTTAGCTGACCGCTAGCTTAGCTAGTTTTAGCAACCTCAGAAAAGACCGCACGATAACAATACACTGCAGCTTATGTCTCCAACTAGAAACCGCCATCAAAAAGCCACAATTAATGGTGAGAACAGCAGCAAACTTCAGCAACAGTACATGTACAGTCCCAGCACACAGTACGAAGCATCAAACATCTGCTAGCTTTGCTGGATTTGTATTAAAAACACAGCTCAACTCACCCTCTCCTCCAGCAGCCTGCCTGTGTGGGGAAGCCCTGACGAGTCGATTACCGAGTGCAGTAGATTTCTGCAGCTCAAGGATGAAAATGTCTGATTATTACTCCATTACTTCTGTTATTTTCCCTGTCAGCTCTCGATAATAAGAACTGAGCATTCAATGGAGTAATAATCAGCTGTGTTTTTAATACAAATCCAGCAAAGCTAGCAGATGTTTGATGCTTCGTACTGTGTGCTGGGACTGTACATGTACTGTTGCTGAAGTTTGCTGCTGTTCTCACCATTAATTGTGGCTTTTTGATGGCGGTTTCTAGTTGGAGACATAAGCTGCAGTGTATTGTTATCGTGCGGTCTTTTCTGAGGTTGCTAAAACTAGCTAAGCTAGCGGTCAGCTAACTTGACCTCTCGAAGGGGAGTCTTACTCGGTGTCACGGTGTGTTAGACCATGGATTAAATTTACACCGGAATATCCATTTAATGCCAAATTCACAAGAAGGCACCAACGAGTTAGATTTTTAAAATCTTTTTCACATAGTTTGTTGAGTTCCTCCCCACAAAATAATCCTCAGAGTTACGTGATTGTTCAGGGAGTCAGACAGCGTGTTTGCACTCAGGCAGATGTTAATGCCATGTCTCAACAGAACCATAAAAGGTAAAGAAGTGGGTCAGCAAAGTGTTCTCACATTCACAGTATCATTTAAAAGCAGTCCGGAGTGTTTCATGTCCATGTGAGGACATTTGAAAACTTCCAGCTTTCTAAAAGACACATTCTGAGGACTTGTAGAAGTGCAGTCTGGCTCTTTGAGTCCCACCAGAGGACGTCTGGTCTATAGAGGCCTCAGATGTGAGATACATGAGCACACGCACCCACAACACAGTCAGGAGTTCACTTCCAATGCCTCAACTGAATAGAAGTTGACTCTTAGCTGATTCATGTACAAACGCTCCACCGGGCCTGTCTCACTGACTTATTGGAAGGATAATCAATGGAGCACAATCAGCCCGACCGAAACCTGTGAAGACTGAATCCTTCCCCGGTGGAAGTCTTCTGAATCTTTTGACTCGGGAACGGTTACATTTAAATGTCAACGTCTGACAGCCTCTTTTTACAGCTCGACAGATAGAGAAGTCTAAAGCCCCGTACTGTTACACAGCATTTAAATGAGCGTAGAGTTAGAATTAAAGTTGGAACACTTTCAAATCGACCTCTATAACACTGAACTTACAATATAATACGTAGTCAGGATGTAGGAGCTGCTCACCTGCTGTTTTTGAAGCAGAGCTGGGCAATAAATACATAAAATATTGTAATTTAAACATCATAAAACTGTTGCAATATTGATGATTTTTGGTAAAGAATATTGTGATTGAAACATCATTTAACAATCGTACAAACATAATAAGTCAGAAATCATCATTCAGGATGAAAAACTAAACTATTCTCTAACAGAGCCACGTGTTCGGGCTGAAGTCAGAGTGAAGCGACGTTCACTGAGATGAAAATGGAACGTGTCACGATCGTGTTGTGGGCGACGCCGCCTGATGTGACAAGACGTTCCTACA
Source organism: Lagodon rhomboides (assembly GCA_039737535.1). NCBI lineage: Eukaryota > Metazoa > Chordata > Actinopteri > Spariformes > Sparidae > Lagodon > Lagodon rhomboides. The sequence goes on from CM077787.1 coordinate 2,433,420, forward strand.
GCTAAACACGTCATAAACAAAGAGCATGTGCTCTGATTCCAGGCATATTCTACCTGTCACCCGAAGCCCCGTCCACAGGCAGCGGACACCCGGGTCACAAATACCAGACAGCACGTTAAAGCCAGACGTCAATACCGATCAAATCAGTTCCAACGCAGCCGTAAGTGTTCTGGATTATGTTTTTCCATCCTAAAAACTCACTGAAGATGATAAATCTATCACTGCAGTTAGTGATCATTGTAATGACAGATTTCAGTTATGATTCAGGCGACTGCATGCTGACTCTGACAGCGGTGCACACCAGTGGTAAAGGCAAGCAAGGTAAAGGCTGCAATGTGCCTCCTTGTCTGTCTAAAAGGGAGGTGTAATATTCCTCCTTTTCCAAACAGCCTCCACTTTTCCTCCTCTGGTAGGCGTCAACATGTGACGTGACGTGAAGCAGGAAGTTGGGCGTGAAGAGAAGCAGGGCAGTTTCTGCTTTTCTCCCAAAATCCTCTTCCCGTTTAACATTGGGGCTTATGGGGCAGTTGCTGGAGTTTGTGTCGGTTAGATGCAGATAATTCAAAAACCGTACATCCTCCCGATAAAGTGGACACGTTGCCAGACAGAAGACAAGTGTGGCTACGTTCTTGGAAAATATCACTATTGTAGTGTGAAATCTGTGGCTAGGATCGTCATCTAAAGAAACATTTTCGGAGAGTTTTTTCAGGCTCCCCCACTCTGCCAGTTGGTGCTGCGCGAACATTCCGCAATACACACTCATTGAAAATCCTGAATTTTTTCGAAATCACTCACGATCAATTAAGGGTCACCGTTCAAAAACTAAACATCGTAGAAAGAAAGTTCAAATACAACTCAAATAGATAAGACTTGTGCCTACATTTTAAAGTTTGAATGGTGTCTCTAGGTCAAAGTCTGCCAGAGCAGGAGATGTTTGAAAAACGTCCATGATTTTGCGACTTTTTTGACCCCGTCCCATTCATTCCTTATGGGACATTTTTCACAGTTTTTCTTCAAAATAAGAGCTTTACATTGCACCCCATCGGAGTTTAGAACTGGGTTCTTAGCGGGGGGCTTTTAATTTGAAAGTAGCGACCGCTATTAGCTCGCCGCTACAACAACAAGCGGACAACCAAGACAGCTACAGAGAGCGAGGAGACGCTAGCATCTCCCGGATCTCAGCGGCTTTCCAGCTGCTCATCTTGGTGGATGAAGTGACGAACTGACTGCTGTGATCAGCTGTTTCCTGGTTTTAAAACTCCCGGCTGTGGGTGCGCAGCAGTGCACGTCATCCACACCTCCGCCCATCTCAGCATCTGCCACCAAAACTGGCGGAACAAAACAGACCACCAATTTGCCGCCTTCTGTCTAAATCCGCGGAGCGAGCCACCAAAAGGACGGCAGATTGGTGGCTTACTGCCCAGAATAAAAACGGCTAGTGAAGGACAGGAGGGAAAACACCCAAAAACTCTAAAGCCTCTGGGAAAAAAGGGAATAGCACTGTTAACAACATGTTGTACGGTAAGGCACGATGTGCAGTATATGTCCATATGGTCATACAGAGGATACCAAACTTTAATATGTCAGTTTCTTGATCTCTGGAGATTATTTTATTTGCCCTTCGTTGCTAGGAAACATCTTGAGGTCAGCTGTTGATGTTCTGGATCTATAGAGAGCTGCTGTGTGTCAGCTGGTGGATCCACATCAGTCTTGGACCTTTTGAATTTGTGCTCCTGCACTTCTGGCAGATTAAAGTCGAGACTCTCTCCGACACGTCTGACCTTTACACATGCACGGCGCACCAGTGTTGAGTAGACAGATGAGTCCAACAAATGTATTCAGCGCTGCGGTTCAGTGAGTTCTGCTGCTGTATCTGCCCATCCATCATGATTTATTACACCGAGTGTGAAACCGGCGCTGCTCGCTCATCACTGCCATGTAAAGTCGGTCTGCTTGTCTTTGGCCTCATTCTTCGTCTCAAAAGTCTGTTTTCCTCTGATTTCTGTGGCCCACTTAAGGCAACGCTCAAATGTTACGGCGCCGGGGGAGACGATTCTATCAGATAATTCTGACAGCGCATGAATTTCATTAAGACGGCGCGGACTGGGATAAGAAATGAGAGGTAACAATGAAGCTGAAGTAAAGATGGAGTACAAACACTTTGCGATTCAGGCGACCGGGCAAAGAGAAGAGGACAGATAAGAGGAATGCCATTTATTTACTTATTTAGCCGGCGGGCTCCGCTGAGATTAAGACGCTCTTTTCAAAGCAGCGCCGGCCAAGAAAGCAGCAACAAGATAAATCAGGCTGTGAGTCCGATGGGAACTTCCCCTTACAGCGCTGCTTTCCTTTCATCATTGTTTGTGGACGGAGGAGTGTGACAGAGAAAGTTTCACCATCTCAGACCATCAGCCACACCCCGACCCGAGGGGAGGCCTGTTTTCCACCCGGCTGGAGAGGTAATGAAGAATAAAGAACCTCTGTGCACCAGAGACGCTTCAGAGCAACTCAGACCTCTGCTGCACCGCTCAGATTAGAGAGTTTGTACGAAACGTAAATACGAAACTGTATGATATTAAAGGGATATTCCGGTGTAAGTTTAATCCATGGTCTAACACACCGTGACACCGAGTAAGACTCCCCCTCGAGAGGTCAAGTTAGCTGACCGCTAGCTTAGCTAGTTTTAGCAACCTCAGAAAAGACCACACGATAACAATTACTTCCGTTCTTTTCCCTGTCAGCTCTCGATAATAAGAACTGAGCGTTCCATGGAGTAATAATCAGACATTTTCATCCTTGAGCTGCGGAAATCTACTGCACTCGGTAATCGACTCGTCAGGGCTTCCCCACACAGGCAGGCTGCTGGAGGAGAGGGTGAGTTGTGCTGTGTTTTTAATACAAATCCAGCAAAGCTAGCAGATGTTTGATGCTTCGTACTGTGTGCTGGGACTGTACATGTACTGTTGCTGAAGTTTGCTGCTGTTCTCACCATTAATTGTGGCTTTTTGATGGCGGTTTCTAGTTGGAGACATAAGCTGCAGTGTGTTGTTATCGTGCGGTCTTTTCTGAGGTTGCTAAAACTAGCTAAGCTAGCGGTCAGCTAACTTGACCTCTCGAGGGGGAGTCTTACTCGGATGTCACGATGTGTTAGACCATGGATTAAATTTACACCGTGAATATCCCTTTAAGAAAAATGTAGGCTTTATTCAAACAAGACCAAAGCTGAACTCAATGTCCAATTTGTACTCATACCCCTCATTTTCGTGTCGTTGAGATCCTCCCCTATGAAACGTGACAACTCAAGACCTTCATACGTCATCAGTCGGCGGCATATTGAAAATGTCCTGTCACTCCTGTTCACATAAACAGCAGCAACACCATCGGCTGTGGTGATTTCTCTCGCGTTACCGCTGCAATCCTGGTATTATCACAATGTCGAGGGATCACCAGAGTTGTTGCAGATCATCCTCTGAACCAAAAGCCATGCAGTTCAATGAGCAGAACCAGTATGAACACATGTGGCAGTGTGTGTGAGCAGCTGTCCTGACTTCATGTTACACGAGTCAGACTTCTTCTTCTTCTTCTGTGGTCGGACTTTATCACGACTGGCTGGTGGTAATTTCACACCCTGTAAACAGGAGAGGCAGTCTGCAGCGTGGAGCGCACCTGAAGGCTATTCTGTCCAACCCAGCAAGAAGAGACATGTCTCACTCCACCTGTTTACACACACACACACACACACACGGACGTGTTGTGAGTGTGGACAGGAAGTCATGTTTATTTGTTAGGGCGAAACAGAGAGTACATGTAAATTGAAAACGTCCTCGGTGTGAATTAAGAGTTAGTTTTGTTTTGTTTTGTTGACCTTTGGTGAAAGAGCAGCTTCAGATTGAGACTGACACACCGCTGTCACACTCTGATCTGCAGGGCTGATTGCAGTCCGGCGCCGTGCCGGATCTCCGGCGTACCGGCGTGACAGCGAATAGAAAAAAAAGAAATCGGGTTTGCCCAGAGCTCTAACATACAGTTCTCTGGATCTCACAGAGGCGCAACTTTCAGTCAATTACACTAAGAACAGGTCTAGTAGCCAATCAGAAATACGGTGGGGGCGGGCCTTGGACAAACAGATTGATCCAGAGAGCAGTCGCTGCACGTGCTGTTGACGCACCATAGTGTCAGGATGGACCACAAATTCATGAAGCCAGGGAAGACGCTAAAGATGTCGACAAAGGCATTAAGAACAAATGGCGCTGGGCTTGAATAGAAGAGGTGAGTAGCGATGGAAAGCTCTTTGGGAGGCGGTGCCAAAAGCTCCGACAACCAGGTGCATGCTTCTGCACGCTGTGCGCAAGGAGGCTAATGTGTGGAACTAGCGGGAAAAAGGCGCTGTCACGGCACGAATCACGAACACTGTCATAAAGCAGCTGTGGTAACTTTGCCCATAGATGTGCTCTGAGATTGACTGTAGGTGATACGTCTTGTAGGTACAGGGGGGGTGACGTCATAGGAAAAAGTTCCGCCTCAGGATTCTTTTTTGCAATCACCCCTGGATCTGTACACACACATTTATTAGACTTATAATCAACGAGGCTCAGTGTCTGTCTCACTCTTGCCAGCGACTTAAAGCCACTCCAACATTTCCTCTTGTTCAGCTTCCTCCTTTGTCACTCTTTTTCTCTCCTTAGCGTCCTCCATCAGCATCCTTCAGTCTCTTCAGCTCGACCGTGATGTCTCCAGAGCCGCTCCTGGCAGCCATTGTGGTGCTGATCACCCCCAGCTTTCACCGCCCAGCACCTGAAACCCCTCCTCCTGGTCGGTGGTAAACATGTGTGAACAAATCTCCAGCACCTCAAACCATGAAAACAACATGACAAAGAAAGCTGTATGTCACAGATTCTCCTTCTCTGCCTCTCCACGCAGCATCAGGTCAGCAATAAGGGAAGTGATGCAACCCCTCTGTAGACTGAAACTGGTGATGTCACAAGGAACGCTGAAAATGAGAGAATGGGACCAGTTTTGTCATGTTTTTATCGTACAGGTGAGGAGGGCAGCGACAGGAAGAAGACATCGGACGAGAGAGGAAGTGTCGAGGAGATCCTTCACTCGAGAAGACACAACTCCTGAGATGCGAGTGGAAGAGAGAGAATAAAACGGAGGCAGACAGAAGACGGAGTCGGAGGAGGTGGGCAGCGTGTCGACATAAGCTGATGATTAATAGCTTAATTAGCTTTCGTTATCCAATTAATGAGCGCTAATGAAATCCTGCAGACTGAAGTGACACGACACTGTTAAAGGGAAAATCACAGCGGCCTTGTTTGCTCATTTTTCATCTGGACTGCACACACACACACACACACACACACACACACACACACACACACAGAACTTGTGATCTGTCTCACATGAACACATTAACTATCCCTGGCACACACTTCAAACATACTCCCTGTTCATTAGAGCCTGGTGGGGGGACAATTACGCGACGTTACGCGGAGCGAGAGGCTCGTTGATAAAAATCACCTGCGATCCAAACGAACTGACCTCCTTTATGGAATAATGAGAGCTGCTCGCCGCACAAAGAAACACATGTCCATTAGCGCATTACTAAAAGGAGAGTTATTAAGATCATTACAACCAATTAGTGCTAATGTCCAGATGAGTAGCTGGCAGATTCATAGATGTGACTCACAGGACGGAGGTGGAGAGAGAAGGACAAAGAGAGTTAAGTCGAGCTCTGAGCTCCGAGGAGAGAAACAGGAAGTGACTCAACCGAGAGGCTTCGTCTGTCGTTACACATAACGAGGTCAGAAAATCACCGACAGTAATGGTCAAAGCACATCTTTCAATCACGCTGTTGTCTCCAGAGTGTCTGTTTTATTCCCATGTTTGAAAACCTCTGATTGCATCCTGAGTGAAAACAAGTTGGAGAAGTACGAAGTGAAATTATAGAGTGGAAGATGAAGAGTTCAGCAGAGTCGTGATTACGATGTGAGTTTGTCTCTGCATCATTTCAGTCTGTGTCTCAGCCCCTGTGTGATCCCCCGACTCACACACACACACACACACACACACACACACACATCAAGGACACCACATGATTATAATTTTACTGGTTGATCCGCCAATTAATTGAAATTAAAGTAGTGACCTGTTGTCAGTGTCATGGCGGCCGCCTCTACAGCTCATGAGAGTAAATACACAAACCTGTCGGCCAGAAAATACGCTCGTATATTTACCGGACTGTTTTCACTTTGTGAGTCTGTGTGTGTGTTTTTTTTATTTTTTTTATTGTGGAAACTAACACCGAAGCAACTCTTCATTAGTATTTTAGTATGTTTTGTGTGTTTCTCTGTCTGTGTGTGTGTGTGTGTGTGTGTGTGTGCAGCAGCATCACAATCATTCAAGATGCAGGTGTGAAACTTTCCAGGTGTGTAGCTGAGATCAAACAGCTTGAAGGTGGGTGTGGTCTTCTACAGGACTGTAGTCAGGGATCAGAACAGGATGTGTTGCGTGTTTGGTTGAGCTGCCTGGATTATGTTCAGAAATGTTTCTTTGACTGAATAAAATATGACGAGTGTCACAAGGAGGCGGCTGTACAAAATGTAGGTCCAGTCTCAGGTCGATCCAGATGAATCTGTGGTTCATTTTAAGGTCAGGAGAAGATCCTGGTCTGTTATAAGACAGAGAAAGATTTTTAATAACATTTAACTGACATAAGGATTTTTCCCGGACCTTAACCAAGTTCTGCCAGAACATAAACATAACCATAAAACAGCTGAATAATACTTTAGTCACCGTGAGTGGACAGATGTGGACTGATGCATTCAGTATCTACATCTTTATGACTTGCTGTGTGTGTTAACTATCAGCATTTCTTCATCATGTCAGCATCATGTTTCCTCAAAAAAACTCTTTGCTGTTGCAGATAAGTTGTATAAAAACAGAATTTGGTAAAACCATTCTTTTACGAGGCGGTTTGGAGAACCAGACCTTTGCAGTGTTGGACACAGTTGACCTGCCTGATACGTCCTGATACCTCAGCACGGCGTGGAGGCTGGTGTGCAGGGCGTCATGGGTCAAGATGGAAAAGTAAAAGCTTCTTTCTTATGAAGATCCAGCGTCACCACACCGGGATTGTATTGGAGTGCAAGATCATATTTAAGGAACTGCTCTTCTGTTACTTCAGGGCTGTATAGACAAAAGTGCTTTAACTGATGATAATGTTGATTTAGAAAACTTCATTCAGGCTCCAGATGAAAGAAAATCTTTAATTGAGCTTTAGAGGGAAACAGGTGGTTTTGATGAGCAGCGTGGAGACAAACACCTTTAACACACCTGCAGGTCTCAGTGGATTCAGATGGCTGAATGGCTTCACACACGTCTCACAAAGTGAAGGGCAAGGCAGGTCGCACATCATCATCGTTACGCATGTCGCTATTGTAACGACAAAAGAGGAAAAACCTGGAGAGCGGCTGAGATTATAGAGCTGGAGTTCCCAGGTGAGGTGAGGTGCGACTCAGTCTCATACAGTATAATACATTTTCTGCAAAAGTCACATGTATAAAGACCATTTGTTCCTTTCACAGTGTCTCAACCACTTTAGTTTAAAAAGCCAAACTCTCACACAGTATCTTCCTGTGTTCATTGTACAAAGGCTGAGGGGTTTATTCAGGGACGGTGCACTGATTCAAAATCTTGGGCCTCAAGCTGACTTAGAGCTTTAATGTATGAGGACGTCCAGGAGCACCACCGTACTGTAACTACATCTGCAACAGCAGCCTTTTGTTTCCTTGTAGGGTTTTCCAGCCTGTGTGGTGCGTTGCAGGCGCTGTCCGTCCTAACAGCAATTTCGAGTCCTGTGTTTTTTTTCTCCACACACTAAAAGCCTGTCAACCTTTTAGTCCGGCTGCATTCAGACGGGCGACGCTGTCCCTGGCTCGATGTCCCGGCGGGAAGGTCAGGGTCGGGCCGGTCCTTCTGTCTCCGGCTCTCTCATCATCCGCTGCCCTCCACACGGTCGTCACTACATACATCTCTCTCTGACTCATATTTCATCCTCTAGCTGACGGTTTTTATACAGAGGCTTCATTTCTATGAAACTGTGCACAGTGTCTGTCCACGTCTGTTGAGAGCTGCGTCCTCTAAACACACTTACATCAGGCGCTTGACCTGTTTTACACTCTGTATGGTAACTACGTAAATATCTACATATCTACATTTGCTATAGGACAGGATACGTCTGCTCTCCTCCTGAAGAATTAACTCAGTGTTTCTCAAATTTGGATCTGCGACATCACGTTGAGTTTTTAACAGATGTATTAGATTAGTTCATATACAGAATAGATATCTTGCTCTGTGCAGGCCGCTCAACTTCCTTCACTGAGTTCTCAACTGTATGTAGATTTTTTTGCTGTGTCGTGTTCTGGCAGAAATTGAGGGGGCGGAGCCTCAGCTTCCCACCTGCACTAGAATCACTTAAGTGCTAATTATAGATGGAAAAAGTTGTGTTCTCAAGTTTTTAAAGGTCGCGTCACCCTGTCATATGGCTCACGATGGTTTGGTCCACAGCACACACCAATTAGCAGGAAGACATTTGCAGAGAACAGCAGGTGTGTCTGACAACTTTCTTTAACTTCTACCACTTAATTGAACAAAACACATTTAGAAGTATAACCTAAACACTCAGCAGTTAGCGGGCGTGTTAGCATGCTGTCACCACATGGTTAGGTTCAGGAAAAGATCGTGGAGTGAGTTAAAATAACTACTTAACTTCTGTATATGTTACATAGAAACATCAGTTACGTTACGTATCTGACGACTAGTGTTGGGGATAACTTGTTACAAAGTAATCTGTAAGAGTACTCAGATTACTTGTTGTTATGAGTAACGTAACGCGTTTGTTCTGCAATTCAAGTAATCCATTATTTAGTTAGCTTGTATTTAGCTTTAGCTTTTATCATTTCTATGTAAGCACTCTTAGTTTACGGGTTCATTAGTTGCATTTTAAACATCACATACTCGACTATAGAGCTCGTGTCAGCCAGCTGGCTGTACGCCGTCCGGACAATATAACACACAATGAGATGAAAATGGGTTTTACTGTAATTTTAGTACCGTAGCAAGTAACTTTTTAAGTAAGTTTTAGTAACGTTACCCGACACTGGTGACGACAGTTACGTACATTACGTAAGTTTAAATGACACACTGTTCGCTTTTGGTATCACACCAGACACAAACAGCAGGTGAAAGTCCATCCCGTCCTTACGCAGACTTTATTCTCCGTCACCTGACTTCCTCCTTTGCTGCTGTAATAACTATTATGACCACTATAGGTCGCTGCTTAACAATAAACATAAAGATAAGCCAGAGTAGGTTCTTCCACTAGTCGACAACCTAATGGTTGTTTTTCTGATGAGGAAGTTGCAGCCATTAAAAAACAGTCATATAGTGTAGAGCATCTATCTATCTATCTATCTATCTATCTATCTATCTATCTATCTATCTATCTATCTATCTATCTATCTATCTATCTATCTATCTGTCCATCATACGTGGATGGTGTATGGTTTGTGTCTTCTGTCAGATCTCGTCTATGTAATTAGTGCCTGCTGGCGATATTTGTGCTCCTCTTCCCTCTCATCCTCTCTCGCTCTCTCTCCCTTTATTATCTCCCTCCTTCCTTCTCGCTCCCTGCGCTCTGCGAAGCAATAAAAAAAGGACCGAGAGCGTGGGCGTCGATCGCTGCTTCACGCATGCTGCTGCTCAGCTGACAGGCAGGAGAGACGAAGAAAAGGAGGGAGAGGAGGACAGAGGGAGACAGAAGGAGAGGCGATGAGATGGCGTACGAAACAGAAAGAGTGAGAGGAAAAGAGAGAGAGTAGGAGGGAAAAAGGGTGTTTTGTGTCTGCAGCTGCTCGGCTGACTGAGAGGATGGAGAACAGAACAGAATGTGCTCTGTATGTGTGTTTGTGTGCGTTCACATGTTGTGTGTTGCAGCTCACGTACAGCTAAACGTGTGCACGAGCTTCCGAATGCATTTGCACGGCTGCATGTGGAGAAAAGAAGCCGTGAAGGCAGATGGAGATGGAGAGCTTTGTTTGCGAGCGAGATGGAAGGTAGCATTGACCCAGATACCTAAAGCACGTTTCACACGGAGGAAATGAGGCTCGTAAGCCCGCCGATCTGCAGCAACAGCAGCACATCGACTCGGCTAACGAGGGAGAGATTTAATGACTCAAGAGAGAACAACTGGAAAAAAATGTCATGAATTATATATATAGTCATTTTACGCAGTTTAAGAAAATGAAATGTTCCGTCGCTTCAACACATTTTCCTCTAAGAGGAAATCTGAAGTGGGCCGAGTGTTTACTTCAGGTACATCTTGTTAGCATTAGCATTACGTGTAATTTGAGGCTTCATTAAGAGAATAAAAACAAACAAAGCAGGGTTGTAGCATAGCAATGTACAGGCTGTTAATATACGGTGCATTTTATACGCCGCTGTGGACAATTTAAACAACATTTCAGATTTCTGAATAAGAGAATAAATGTTCAAAGGCTGAATGTTCAGTGAAATAAATAAACTATTTCGAAACCACCAGGATCCTCAGGGGCAGGTTCACTGCACGAAGAAGAAGAAGAAGAAGAAGAAGAAGAAGAAGAAGAAGAAGAAGAAGAAGAAGAAGAGAAACATGGTGAATAAGAGAAGAAGAAGAAGAAGAAGAAGAAGAGAAACATGGTGAATAAGAGAAGAAGAAGAAGAAGAAGAAGAAGAAGAAGAAGAAGAGAAACATGGTGAATAAGAGAAGAAGAAGAAGAAGAAGAAGAAGAGAGAAACATGGTGAATAAGAGAAGAAGAAGAAGAAGAAGAAGAGAAACATGGTGAATAAGAAGAAGAAGAAGAAGAAGAAGAAGAAGAAGAGAAACATGGTGAATAAAAGAAGAAGAAGAAGAAGAAGAAGAAGAAGAAGAAGAAGAGAAACATGGTGAATAAGAGAAGAAGAAGAAGAAGAAGAAGAAGAAGAAGAAGAAGAAGAAGAAGAAGAAGAAGAAGGTATACTTTTTAATCATCTGGTTTTGGTGTTTCTTTGCCATTTTCCTGAAAATCATAAACGTGCTGGTTACAGCTCGTCCGGACCACAAAGGTTAACTGTCAGAGCTTCTTATTACAGCCCAGATTGCTGTTTCTTGTCAGGCTGCCAAGGCTGCAGTCGTTACAACGGCAGTAAAGGAGGAGGTCAGACAAAGTGATGTAAGGAGGGAGAGAGTCCACATGGGGAGGAGGAGGAGGAGGAGGAGGAGGAGGAGGAGGAGGAGGTCAGGGACAGAAGGACGGGGACTTTCCTCCAGGAGGCTGATGGTCATGTCCAGTGTGAAACCAAAAGTAGACGGTGGGTTGTTTTAACTTAATAACATAGTGAAGTTACATCAGATGCATCATGTAACTGCAGTCATGTCTGCAAAACAGGTACGTGGTAAATTAATTTACAGAAGTACAGAAGTTATTTTAAGCTCAACACGATGGATCTTTGCCTTTAACAGACTGTGAGCACATGAAAGTCCATCACACCTGTCGCTGGTCTGCTGCGATGGTCATGTTGAGTTCTGGCAGTGTGTTCGGTCATTTAGCTACGAGGATGTGTCGGCTGGTTGGCATTAAACTGTACCATTACCTCCATCTGCTGGCCTGTCGCCTGACACGTGTGCTTTGGTTTGGCCACATTTGTAAAAGTGCAAGATGGTAATGTTCCTGAATGGTACCAGCATCCTGGGAACTGACCTGGAGTCAGCTGACGTAATGACACCAGGATGCTGGTACCATCCTGCCTCCCAGACCACCAGGATCTCCTTTACCTGGAGAGTTTAACGTCCTCATCACGCTCCTCTGTCGGCCTGTGCTGTGCAGCAGGTGTGAACGTGTGGAGCCTCGTGAAGGTGAAGCAGAGCGCTGCTGAACGAAAGCTGCGTGCTCAGCAGAAAATCCTCCCGGATATAAATGAAGCTCAGAAAATGGGACAAACAAAGAGGTGAGCAGGTTCTGTGTCACCGAGGAGGTCTGGTATTAATGTGTGCTGGAACCTGACAGGAAGCCGACACCTCGACCGAGTCGCTTCATTTTAACGACTAAGTAAGTTAATTATGACCAAAAAAACACGGGGATTCACAGGGAAAGATGGCTGCCTGTACTTTAAACACACAGTATGTAATTTCTGCCAGTTGCTAAGTGTTGCAGGGTGGAGAGGAGGGGGGTGTAGCTGGTCAGCTGTCACTGATCGAAGCCCCCGTTAAAGGGATATTCTGGTGTAAGTTTAATCCATGGTCTAACACATCTTGACACCGAGTAAGACTCCCCCTCGAGAGGTCAAGTTAGCTGACCGCTAGCTTAGCTAGTTTTAGCAACCTCAGAAAAGATGAAAATGTCTGATTATTACTCCATTACTTCCCTTATTTTCCCTGTCAGCTCTCGATAATAAGAACTGAGCGTTCCATGGAGTAATAATCAGACATTTTCATCCTTGAGCTGCAGAAATCTACTGCACTCGGTAATCGACTCGTCAGGGCTTCCCCACACAGGCAGGCTGCTGGAGGAGAGGGTGAGTTGTGCTGTGTTTTTAATACAAATCCAGCAAAGCTAGCAGATGTTTGATGCTTCGTACTGTGTGCTGGGACTGTACATGTACTGTTGCTGAAGTTTGCTGCTGTTCTCACCATTAATTGTGGCTTTTTGATGGCGGTTTCTAGTTGGAGACATAAGCTGCAGTGTGTTGTTATCCTGCGGTCTTTTCTGAGGTTGCTAAAACTAGCTAAGCTAGCGGTCAGCTAACTTGACCTCTCGAGGGGGAGTCTTACTCGGTGTCACGGTGTGTTAGACCATGGATTAAACTTACACCGGAATATCCCTTTAACTCAGTGTTCAATCCAGCTGTATCACAGAGGCATCATTCTTCTTCTGATGCTGCTTCACATTCAACCAGCGAGCAGCTAGTTCACTTTATTATAACGCAGCAGCAGGAAATGCAATGTAACTGTCATCGAGGTCATTGTTTTTGTTGTTTGTTTTTTTCTCAATTAGATTGAATTTATTGAGGAAACACACTCGTATTAAATCCTGTCACAACAGACTGGAAACCATCCTCAGACAGGCCGTTCAGTCTGACACAGCGAACACGTGCTCTGCTTCTCTTCTAACATTTCTTTACAGCTGTGTGGTGAGAAGCGCATGTTGAAAGCCTCCACTGACCTTCAGATATATTTATTTCAGTCGTAAATGTTCCTGTTACAATCGCAGTCAGAGGAATGCATATTTCACAAAGAGAAAACGCTCTGCAGCATCACAGACTAACCGCAGGTCGCAGAGAATCTCCTACAAACAGTTTTATTATGAATAACAAATAAATTATACATTTTTATTTGATGCACTTTCAATGCAAAGGAAATAAATGCTGCAGGGCGCGAATGTAATGAATCCAAGCGAATGGAAATAGACAGGAACATAACGGTGTGTGTGTGTGTCTGAGTGCAGGTTAATGAGTCCCGGTGAGTGTGTGTGTGTGTGTGGGACTGCAGTCTCCCTGCAGAGGTCCGCCCTTCTATAAAACCCACTTTATGTGCAGATTTATAGGAGCTCGTGATATTCTTATTTATGAGGAGCATCGTTTCCTGAAGAGCTGACAGAACCCACAGGAGCAGTGTGTGTGTGTGTGTGTGTGTGTGTGTGTGTGTGTGTGTGTGTGTGTGCACATCATATTCTACATGTCAGTATTCAGCTCGTCCTCCATCCAGATGAAGATATGTTACATATTTATTACACAACATACATTTATAACTCGTCTGTAACAATCAGTGTTTCACAGCTACGTTCAGCAGCCATGCTAGCAGCTCTGCAAAGCTGGAGCTAAATGCTAACGTCGGTATGCTAACATGCTCATAGTGATGACACGAACACACACAAAGTACAGCTGAGACTGATGGGGATGTCATCAGTTCAGCAGCCATTCATCATGAACTAAAGTATTAATAATACAAATATCTGACCGGCTGCTGGTGCTGCTGGGTAAAAAAAGACAAAAGATCCTTAACCCTCTGAGGACGGATTGGGCGGATCCGCTCAAAACGCCTATGATGTTACATATTCGTAAATATCTCCGAATGATTATGATAGAGAGAAGCGTTTTTTTTGCACTGTTTTCCTGAGATTCTGCTGAAAACGGAGATGTTTTACTTGTTGTTCTATTCCACTGCGTAACAGCCCAATGAAAAAATGGATTTCAGGCAGACGCAACACGCAAATTACCAATGAACCAATGTTACTAGGTAGAATATTTTCTTTTTCCCAATCAGTAGGAGGTATCCCTGACCCTTTCTAGCCAATCAGAGGATTTCACAGCCTTCAGGAGGCGGGACAATAACAAGAGACACCAGTTTCGAGCGGATCGGGAAGGAGAGCAAAGGGGGAGGGGGGGTCTTGTTGTTTGAGGTGTGATTTTGAATAAAAAAGTACAAAAATGTACTTTTCATTTTTGAAAGCCTTCAGTATATTGTACATTTTTTCACTCATACTTAATTTCTAAGACGATTACATGCATGCTTATGATAGCCAAGGTTGTTCTGAATCTATAGATGCCAAACACATGATGTTCAATGTACATTACATATTGTTTATAAGCCCAAATGTAAAAGTAGTCAAAATGGGCCAAACATGGCTTAGTCCTCAGAGGGTTAAGGTTATCACAGCTCATCCTGAGGGGACCATGAATGTGTGAACCAAATGTCACGACAGTCCTGTTGTTGAGACATAAACCTCATGGTGGCGCTCGTCAGTCAGGGTTTAGACTCTGAGGCCGGGGAGTGTATTTATGCATGGTGGACACTGTGTCTAATCTAACTGTGTGTGCAGATACAGGTCAGTCCAGTCTCCCTGACTAATTGATCCTTTATCTGACGGAGGTTTAGAACCTGCAGCTGTGGAATCATTAGCCTAACTGCGCTAATCGCTAACTCCATGGAGCTGTCCATGGTGCTGAAGCCGGAGTCAGATTTTTTTCTCTCTGTCTCTTCTGTCTGTTCCTCTGTGTTGGATCTGAAACTACATACTACACTGTAAATACTCAGTTCCACATTATATTGGAGCCTACATGATCTATAGAGGAGTGTTACTTTCACTTCTTCCATCAAAGTGACAGGTAGCTCCGTGGATCTGCAGCAGAGTGGGAGGATCACAGAGACACACTGCAGCCGGTAGTATTCCTCCAACACGTCTGTGATCATTCAGCTTGTGTCTTTGCTAAAAATACCCCGCGAACAATCCACCTCTGTAACTAAATATAAACTTTATTGTTGTCATTCATCTTAACAGAGAACAAATAAGCACAGCTCTGTCAGCCTCCGCTAATAAAGATTAGTCTTAATTTACCCGCTATAATCTTTAATAATGCGTTTTACATCATCTGTCTTCCCTCACATCATGTTGTGAGTAACTTCCATGGTAGTAAAATATATTTCTTAGCTGAGGAAAATCAATTAAGTGTGAAACCGGTGGGAACATACATCACAAGCCCCACAACAGGCCACAGGGACGTCCATCAGAGCGTCTCTGGAGACGGCAGATTGGACAGCTCACAGCTCTACATGCTGCCTCCATCACATCCTCCACCTCCTGACAATAAAACAAATCAGAGTCTTTATTATTTATTTGGACAGACGAACGTATCGGTGTTAAACTGAGTGATGGTCGGTGTTGTTCTGCAGCGTGGCGGAGAGAAACCCTGGCGTCACATCACAGCCAGCAGACCTGCCGGCGCCGAGGAGAAGCTCCTCGTCTCCAGGAGGACATTAAATCAGCGTGTCAGTGATGAGAGGGGTCCTGACGGAGACAACACAATACATCCAGAGGTGCCCACTCCGTGCCCGCTCATCCTAATGAGAGCTGATGTGGAGGTGGCCGGTTCTGCTGCCAGAACTTTCTGTCGAGCCCTCTGGAGGTGTTGTGGGCTTAATCTAACTTTACGTCCCACGACCCGCCCACCTTTTAATCTGAAATCCTGGATATCATTATGCACAGTCACTTCCTGTTTGTGTGAGCCTGTAGCTTCTGACACCGAGCTACAGATTGATGGACGACTTCCCTGGATTCCCTCCCACCGTTGTTCCTTCATTCGGCGTGGAGACTAAAATTAATTAGTGTTGCATCAGTCCCACTTTTCCTCTCACGACGCCAAATCCGATACTTTAAACTCAGCGTGTTGGCTGATAGCAGAAACACAAATCCTATGGGGGTGTTAGGCAACACGAGGCTGTAATTACACACCACAGACTGAAGAGAGAGAAAACATACAAACGTAAAAATGCTTCAGACTCTCAGCCAGTGTGCAGTCAACCAGGGACAGACAGAAATCTTTTGGCTTCACGAGGACTTAATAACTAGACTATAAACTATAATACTCGCTGTGTGAAGAGTGAAATATTTGCAGACGCCCTTGTTTTAAATTGGCCAGTTAGCTTACTAACTGGTTGCAGTTAGCGCTAGGGATGTTAACCGATGACCGTTTGACCGATGGTTGACCATATGAACGTTAACCGATCAATCTTGTCGGTTAAAAAAATTAAAATAAATAAATTAATTAATTAAACGCTGTCTCTGTCGCTGTCAGTATCGCTGTCACTCTTCGCCGCCGTCCCTCCCCACAACTTCCGCCTGTTCCCCAGCAACCAAATCACGTGATTTGCCATATCATTTTGTGATTGGCTGATGTGGTGGCTTTTTCCACCAATAGGAAAGGGGGTATCACGTGTTTTTTTTGCTTGCAAGCACTTCCTGTTTGCGGACACGTTACTGAGAAAAGTCCGTTTTTACCGTTTCTTCCTGCACCAAACACCAAACGTGACGGCAATATTCGCGAAAAAGCGTCGCGCACATCATTTATCACAAGTCCGGTTTTACTCGGCCTGTCAACACAATTTAAAAACTGGTATATAGTTTGAAGTCCGCACTTTCGCCACAAGTTGAAACGGAGAATCAGTGAGGCTGCATCTCGCTGCTCCGTCGTCTTAAAGCGGTCACGTGATTTGGACGCGCCGGCGCGTCCGTCGACCCCAATATGACAGATCATATGGTCATCAGCTCAGCTCGGTTGGAACTTATACGGAGGTGATACTAAAAAAGCTCCACTTTAGCAGGTACCAGGTACCAGATTTCAGTAATGGGAACGCAAAGAAGGCGAGCTGAGTCGAGGTGAGGCGAGCTGGTGCTCCATGTTTCATGCTGTGGGGGATTTTAAAAAAGTGCCGTGAGTGGAAGGGCGGGACAGAGTGTGTGTGAGTCGGAGGCAGAACTGGAGAGCGAGAAGCAGAGAAACAGCAGGCGGCTCGAAGTGGCTGTTATTTCAAATAGCACATTTTAATCTGATCGGTTAACCGGTTTCAACCGGTTAATGAGGCTCGGTGGTCGGTCAAGAATATTTTTAGTTTTCACCATCCCTAGTTAGCGCCCTCATGCTTGTAGCACAAATGTGATGAACTCTTTGTCTCAGACGCAGATTGAAACCCCCCCACCGCTCCTGACAGAAGCTGGAACGTGACTTTCTACAGCTGACGTTCTCACACATTTCTGACGAGGTGCAAAGATGAGAGTCTGCAGGATTTAAACTTTCTGTTATTTGACCAGCTCTCTGTGAACGCTTCTCTAAAACGACCCCCCTGCCTTCACTTCCTTTACACCGTCGCCGCTCTGAGGCAAATTAACATCTTGCTGCATTTGCTGATTTTCCCCAAATGTCACCGGAGCAGCAGATTACACATCGAGGTTTCCTCCCCCAGATCCATTTCCATTTTCCAGCCCAAAGCAGCACCACTCCATCAACGTAAAAGTCACTCCGGATGCCAAATGCCACTTGTTAGACGACGCGCCCGCTGACTGGCGGAAGCCCACAAATCATGTCTGCAAACAGCCCGGATCAAAGGTGCTGCTGGAGCCGGACCGCGAATGATTCGTCACTGAAAAGTCATTCCTGTCAGATGTGAATCTGATGAATAACTAATACAGCTGCTGGTGTCGCGCTCGTTTGTGTCCGACACTGTGGAGCAGATGTCTTCTGTTTCAGATAGAAGCTGCACAGATAATTTCTCTCAGTCGATCCAGAATGACTCGCAGTCTGTGAAAGTTATTTCAGCAAGCGCCATATTTGAGTTTCCGTCTTCGTGTCTCCTGCTGAGCAGCAGTTTTACATCCTGTGTGTTGCAGACAGACGAGCAGCGTCTCCTGGCTGAGAGTCGGACGAGTTCGACTCATTCACAGCAGTTATCAATAAACATATTCATGTATATGAGACGTAATAAGTTGTTTCCACAGACGGCAAATCTTGATATTGACTCGGGGACAAGGACGTGGCCGACCATAGCTTGCTAGTCCTGTCAAATTAGATTTACTGTTCATCAACTGCACACATTATTATTGACTTTGAATCTTGCAAGTCAAGAGTATAGAACAATGTCTCCATCGCATGAGACCCTCATGAGGTCCTATTGTTCCAGCCATGAGTCAAACCATCAGGTGCTGCCAGGGGAGCAGAGTTATGGCTCGTAAAAAACTTTATTTTACAAGAAAACACGTAAAAATGCTTTAAAATATATGACTTTGTTCTCTTTAGAAAGTGACCATCATGTAAGCGGGACAAAACCCTTCAAAGGACCCAACCACAAGACCCTCGGGAGGCAGGCGGGAACAAAAAGTGAGCTTTCAATAACAAGATCTGACAAAAAGACAAAATACAAACCAAGAAACACAACGGCCAAATCAGAAAGTCGAGTTCAAACCAGGAAAAACACGAGGAACAAAAGCCAGAAAACAAACGGTGGGAGACGAGACGAGGGGAAAGGTTCACTGAGCGTCTCTTCTGGTCTTTGTTTTAAAAAGATCCACATCTCGCTCAGATTTCTGATCCACATTAAGACATTCTGCCAGCTGTCAGCCGCAGCCGACGTGTGATCGAGACAAAACAAACATATTATTATAAGGTCTTATTCTATCTCATGAGCGTCGAGTACATTTGAACGGACGACGGGACTGTAAAGATTAAAGACAGATTGTCCCTCGAACCAGGACGAACAAACCGTTTTAGTGTCGGCGCTGAGCAGACTGGACCGGAGTGAAGTGAGTCACTTGCGCATGACGGGCGCATGTATCTTCTTTCATTCCTGCACATTCAAAGAATAGATTAGGCTCTAATGGGAGGAGGCGTTCCCTGACCTTCCTCCGGGCTGATTCGTCTTTCAAAGCGTCCTTCAGGTAAAGTTTCTGGATGTTTTGACGTGCTTCTCTTCACACTCCTACTATCGCCGAGCGGAGACACCAGGCCGGTGTTACATCACACGCAGAGTGGGACCGACCGCCGTCCTGGATTACTTATTACAGGATGTTTATTTGATGGATTCAGCACCAGGTGGAGTTTATAATGCGGAGCTGACGGTGCTGTTTCCAAAATTATCAACCCTCTGTGACACTCTGAGTCTCAGGGAGTCCCCAGAACAATATAACAATGAGACAATAATCCCATTTCTAGGTCACCCTCGTCCGTCCAAAGCTCGTCCAGGGAGGACGACACACACACACACACACACACACACACTTGCATGCTAAAAATATACGTGCACTGAATACAGTAACATCCTCAGAGTGTTGACCAACTTCACTGTTAGCACAGTCACACAATACTAACATTAAAGATGGCTCAGGTCTCCGTCTCCTCCGTCACCGGGCGGTGACTCAGACGCCGGCTGCTCCGTCTTACAAATGTGGAAACCTGTTACTTCACCGCCATCCGCTCCACCTCCTGATACCAGAGTAAAGTCAAACATGTAATGTGACGTGATGTTCACATGTTCTGGTGAAATGTCAATACGGAACATACAAATGTGATCAGCGGTTTGTGTTTGAGTTTTGAAGTGGATTCCAGCTAACCTGACTCCGCCTCGCTCCACTCATCCATCTGGGATCGCTCCATTGGAGATGTGTTTCAAAAATCCTTGCATATGATTGGATAAACCACTTGTCTGTCATCTTTATTGACGTGCTACTTCAACCACTCACATCGAAACCAACCTGTGACGTCGATGAGAGCGACGTTCTTTTAACGAACAAATATTGGGTAGATTGGACAACACGGATGAAACAGCAGCATCAATGTTGACGCTTGCTTCCTCGATGCGAGCCGCCATTGTTGTCTGAATCAAAACAGTCGCTTCTCCGCTACGTCACATCTATGAAACTCCCGCCCGGCGGTCCTGATTGGCTCGACCATGAAAATCTGGTGCTGAAATCCCTCCCAACGGGAGCGATCCCAGATGGATGTGAGTGGAGCTAGGCGGAACGAAGTACATCTGGAGAGAGTCAGGTTAGTAGATTTATTGAAGGAAATCTGAATCCAGCATCACACGTGGAGCTCCTTTCATTTTAGACTTCCTGCAAATTATCCAGTCTTACCTCTAACTTCCACCAGACCCGTGTTCGGTCCGTTTCCGATCCACCACGAATCTGTAGCAGACACGCAAGTCTCACAGGAACGCATCAGCCTGGCAACTCCAGCTGTCCGGCTCAAAACGCAGCCGGTGGAGGTTGATGGACTAAAGAGTACGAAATCTTCGTGTAGAATCAGATCTATAAAATACGGCTACTGTCGCTTTAAGAAAACAGAGTTTTAAACGACCCATGTCTCAGCAGGATTTAGGAAAACTTGTCCACCTTCTTGTCTTCGGGTACCGTGAGACTGAACCTGACTCTCGCCAGATGAATCTCGTTCCGCCTCGCTCCACTCATCCATCTGGGATCGCTCCATTGGAGATGTGTTTCAGAAGGCTGGGCCTTATCAAAAATCCTTGCATGTGATTGGATAAACCACTTGTCTGTCATCTTTACTGACGTGCTACTTCAACCACTCACATCCAAACCAACCTGTGACGTCGATGAGAGCGACGTTCTTTTAACGAACAAATATTGGGTAGATTGGACGACACGGATGAAACAGCAGCATCAATGTTGACGCTTGCTTCCTCGATGCGAGCCGCCATTGTTGTCTGAATCAAAACAGTCGCTTCTCCGCTACGTCACATCTATGAAACTCCCGCCCGGCGGTCCTGATTGGCTCGACCTGAAAATCTGGTGCTGAAATCCCTCCCAACGGGAGCGATCCCAGATGGATGTGAGTGGAGCTAGGCGGAACGAAATGCATCTGGCGAGAGTCAGGTTAGATTCCAGCAGCAACAAGGAGTCAAACAGTGCCGTGATGGAGGATGGTGATGTGGAAAACTAAACCTACACACTGTTGGCCTTCACCAAATATACATAGTCTTGTTAATTTGGTATCGGAGCAGGTCTGCAGCATCTGAGATTCACAGAAACCACAGAATATGAGGGAGGAAGCTGAGCAGCAGTGAGGATTTTCTCATCAGCCTCTCCACCTTAATGAGCACCTTGTGTTACAGAAGACAGGCTGCAGCTATAGCTCTGAGTGAGCAGCTCTGTGCATACGTCCTCCTCACTCCTACACTCTGCAGAGTACTGCTCCAGATATGACAGCTCCACACAATGCCTCATTTACTAAGAACATGAGCACACAGCAGGAAATCTGCTGCTATTCCTGGCCGCCCTATATCACATGTACATCTGTCGCCGTGTTTAAAGGAAGCCCGTATCTGTTTTTGTAGCGAGGAGGTGGTGTGTTTGCCTCCCTGCTGCTCTCAGTTAAAGGAAAGCACCACTGAGAATCCTTTGGGTATCACATCCTCACTGCCTGAAGGTTTCAGTCGCACCTCTGAAGAAATATCGGTCATGAACAGCAGGTCGGCAAAGTGTTCGACTGCTCCTGTGAAAGTTTTGTTACGTAAGTTTCACCCTGGAGAGTGAAGTTATCAAGATGCTCGGGCACAATGTTTCTCTCCTCCTTCTGACCCTCTGCAGGCACGACTAATCAATCACAAGCACCGTCTCTCAAACAGCTCAACAAGTAGATCGTAGATAACGTCCTCTGGCAGGAAGGTTTCCTTTTATTTGTATTGTGTTTTAAAGTTTTCAGAATCAACTCCCTTTTGTCCCTGTGATTATTTTTAATGAATTCCACTGAGCTATATTGTAGGAACCTTTCAAGCTACTGAGGCTCTTTGATAGTTACGACATTGAGTAGATATTCAGTGTAACAGTACATTCCATAGCTAGCATCTTTTTTCTGCTAAACAGCTAACATTAGCACGAATTTGCAACCCTGTTACTGTAATTAGAGTAACAGGCTCGAACTACAGTAACAGGGTTGAATCTCTTTAAGTTCACTCAGAGGAGACAATCAGTGTTATCAATCGTAAAATCAAATTTGTACATATAATTTAATTAGTTGATTAGTTTGTGGTCCTTTATTAAATATCTTTTAATAATATCCATATGGTCATGAGTATTTATCTATCAGATTTATGTCATAATCTACAATCAAAAGTAATTTGTCTATTCAACCCTGTTACTCTAATTTCAACCCTGTTACTGTGTAATTTATCTTAAAATTATCTTAAATGACTGTATCAGCTCATGAGAGTTTATCCTATTGTCATTTTGGAAGTGTGTGTGATAATATTCATTATTAATTTTAGCAAATATTTATAGATAAAGACTGAAATTTCTAAAAATCATGCATGACGATCACAATGTTTGGGCGAGATTGATTTTTGAAGTTGCTTAAATTGATATATATGAAGTCTGATCTGAAACAAAATGTGTATTCAGTGTGAAAATGACATTTTTTTACTTACTGCTTAAGGACATACTCAACAACATTTTATGTAATACTTTTACAGGTTCCTGAGTATTGGTAACAGGGTTGCGCTAAGCAGGGCACACAATATATAAAATACCTAATAAAAAGTGTCACTTTGAGTCCTGAGCTGGACAGACATAATTATTTGATGGTTAATTACCTGTATTTCTCAAATATATAGCAAAAAATGATCAAATAAATAGTAAAATTTTGAAGTGTTTCGGTCGTAAATAGTCAGCTTCAATTCTGGAATAACCCAGTTACGACATTGAGTAGATATTCAGTGAAATATCCCTTTAGTCCTTTACATCAGTATCTGTTAATAATACTTTTCAATGGCCACAGATTGACGGCGCATGTTTTTCACCCTTCGGCATCGCTGGAATGTTTTTTTTTTGTTGGTAGATCGTGCAAGTCAGAATACTTGCATCATTAGTGTGTGTGTGTGTGTGTGTGTGTGTGTTCGCAGTAGATGATGTGATCGGAGTTGACAGCATCATATGCTTCTCGTTACAATCAGACTCTTGTGCAGCCCACCTGCTGCACGCTGAGCGAAGGGGAGAACATGTTCCAGCTTCCCACAGTGACCCTTGTTAAGTTCCCACAAAACAGCCATTATGTGTGTGGGCGTGTTTGGAGTGAGCGTGTAAAAGTGTCCACACCTGCTGCTGGCACTTATTATCTACTGTATACTGCATGTTGTGTGTGTTTACATGTGCATTCTCTGTCTTTATAGTGAACTTTGGTTCATTCTCGGGGGATTTAATTTGCATTTATTTTGAAATCTGGACAAACAAAGTCGAGATCAGATTCACATCTTTAGCATGAAATATATAATAGGAAAAGAAAAACAAGCGATGCACAGCGGGGACATTTATTGATTTAATTAGTCGCTATCTTAATTGGTAAATAATTGAATTACATTCACAAATGGTGAAGGAGTTATTTAGCAAATCGGAAGCAATTTCTTTTCGTTTGCAGGTAAATGTTCTGCGCTGGTGTCGGTCACAGACATGCAGCAGGATGTCCTGAGGCATACAGCGTGCTGCACTATGATAACACCAGCAACCAGCCACAAGCTCATATCCTTTGTTGTCAGCATCTGCTCTCCACATCTGTCAGTCAGGGCGTAAAGTGTACGACTCCATCTTTGAACCTGGCTTGGCTGTAAAGTTTTGTGACTGTATCTTTAACGGTTGTGATGCTGTTGTACTGACAAAAACCTGCCTGCAGACAGACAGACAGACATCCTCATGTCTAAACAACTGAACAGGTTGTCTGCAAGTGAGTCTCAAAAGTTTTGACGGCACTGTTCCCAGAAACTCAGTTAGGTTCAGGAAGATGTTGTGGTTTAGATGAAAAAAAGACGCTACAGTCCAACTTCAGACCAACTTCAGCTACGTTACGTGCATCATGTGACCTCACCAATTTGTTTACGCCCTCTACAGAACTTCCAGCCCTCTCGATCGGACCATGGCCATCTTTGAACCTGGCTTGGCTGTAAAGTTTTGTGACTGTATCTTTAACGGTTGTGATGCTGTTGCACTGATAAAAACCTGCAGACAGACAGACAGACCAGCACATCCTCATAACGACTGAACAGGTTGACTGCAGGTGAGTGACGTACTAAAGTCTACAGTCAGGTACTGTTTGTGTTGTGGTTTAGATGAAAAAAAGACACAGTCCAACTTCAGACCAGCTTCAGCTACGTTACGTGCATCATGTGACCTCACCAATTTGTTGCAGCCTGTAATAACTGGAGCTATAACTCAAACACAGGTTCCCTATAAGACAACAACAGCAGCCGTATGGACAGTTGCTAACAGCGCAGCAGTGTTTTCAGACGTATTTTGTTCCCACAGCAAGTAAACTGCCGACGCGTCACACAGAGACTCTATTATCAGTGCTGCAGTCACAGCAACTGACACATCTGATCAGTGAGCTGCCTTAACACACACTCTCATCTGAATAATCACAGTCTGCACAGCCCACTGGGTGACACTGGATCAGCACTAATAGTACTGCCTGTCCTGTAGGCTCACACACACACACACACACACACACACACACACACAGAGTCATTTGTATTCTGACTGCGTTCGCGTCGCCCTCACGCCGTCAATTTTAATTTCAAATTTAGCTTAAACACACAAAAGCACTTATTGTCAGAGCATAAACAAAAAAAAAACAACAGATAATAAACATTAATTTAACCTCCGTGACAGCCTGACATTAACAACCGCAAACAGATGGAAACAGATGGATTGAAGCTAGTGCAGTACTGCAGAGATATATATATATTTATCAGACAAGATGTTTGATGCAGTCAGATGTGCTTTGTGGACCACACAGGCGTGATCCAGCTCATGAAGGTGACACTGTGGACGCTCCTGTTCAGACCATGAAACCACTTTTCCCGCTAAATCGACCTTAACTTCTTAAATAATGTGTCTTACTCAGCTCAACTGCACAGAGAACTGGGCCTGTCTTTAAATCAGGTTTAGAAGAAAGAAAGAAAGATTTCACTTTCGCTCTGTGACCCTCCAGAATAAATGTTGGCAGCGTGCAGTTCTGCAGATCTCGGATGACAGCAGCTTCACTCCTGAATCAATCTGGACTGTGAATGAGCTTTTGATGTGTAGAAAAACACAGAACATTAATTTCATGAATTATTGACGGATCCTGTTGGCAAGTTAAGTTCATCAGCTGTTCTCGAACTGTGTTGAAACATTTCCTCATGTTGCACCTTCACGTTTTTTTAGGTTCAGTTTTCAATTCGTTCGTATGTGCCTTTCAGTATCTGCACTGCCCCGAAAGTTCATTTTTTTCTGCTGCCTGGTGAAATTTTCCTTCTGGGACTAAATGCTGTTTGCATGATTTGGACGACCTCTGTTTTTCTAAAATCCTGGCTGTGGTTTGGGTCCAGAAATAAAAAACATTTCACATGCAAACTCCGATTCCTGCTGATCCAACAGAGACTGTCAGGGTCTGTGTGGACGAGATCATACTAGCTGAGCACACACAATTTTAATCAACCTTGTCTAATTAGTATTCCAAACTCTCCTTCTGCATTTGAATTAGCTTTCAGATATTAATAATCAGTGCTGTTACACCAGTATGGGTCTCTGAACCGGGAGCTGTAAGCTGTGAGCTTGTAGCTCCACCTTAGCCCCAACCCTGACTGAAGGAAGGAACATCTGATGTGCAAACTATGTGTTTGCCAGATATGTCTCTTTTCATGCTGAAGCAGCAGTGAATTGATGAGAATTAGGTCACACAGGAATTTTTAAACAGAGCAGGGTGCCGCACAAAATTAAATCAGGGGTTTGGCAGAAGAAAGAGGGATATTCCTGCCAACAGAGTTGGTAGATGGTGGCCCAGGGGATTCTTGTCACATAGGCTTTGCTGTTTGATTGCCACAAAGGAAATTTAGTGAGTGATGACATTTTGTAGTCGATGTAATACCACTTGCAACTCAATTTCATTTGCCAAAAAGTCAAAATGTGCACTGAAAATCTAAATGCACATGTAGCACGGTTTGCTGTTTATATACGTTGCACAGAAACTATGATATATGACTGTTAGGCAGTACCAGGGACGTGCAAACCTACCGGTCATCACGTGGTTAACAGAGTCAGACAGATGAATGAATAATAAATAACAATATGATAATAATAAGATTAATATTTGTAGACACGAGCTTAGGATTCAACATGACAGCAGCTTCACTCCAAACCATTTGACTGAATCAATCTGGACTGTGAGTGAGCTTTTGATGTGTAGAAAAACACAGAACATTAATTTCATGAATTATTGACGGATCCTGTTGGCAAGTTAAGTTCATCAGCTGTTCTTTGTGCTCAAATGCTAATGTCCAGGGAGAGGTACGTATAGTTGCTGCTGCTGGAGGATCGCTGCAGGTCACGGCATGAACGACGTACTTCACATGTTTCACATGCTAAGGATCAGAATGAAAAGAGTCTAAAAACAACCCCTCTGCACTGTGCTTCTTACTTTGTGCCCAGATTATCTGCTGTTTAGCTAGCCTAAGGGAGGTGGACATGCGCTGGATGCATTTGACTAAACAAAGCATGATAGACCGTTTGAATAGGGCACTAATTCTTTAAGACCCTAAACATGCTTAAATCCAAGTCATCAAGTCAGAGAGTTTGTTTAAAGCCAGGCAGCAGCTTAGTAAGTATCTGCCGACAGGAGAAATATCTAAGTGGTAATATCATATTACACTGATCCTTGTTGGTTTTTACTCATTTCCTCAGGTCCTCAAATTGATTTTATGAGTTTATTATGTATTTGAAGATTCACATGCTGGTTGTACAGGACCTGCAGGCTGTTTACAACTTCTGCATCTTCTTACTCAAAGTTTCCCGACCTTTCTTTGCTGTTTTCAGGCCCCTCAGGTGCCTGAAAAATATCTTTTGTTCTCTGGATTTATATGTGATTTTGTTTTTTATCATTATATGTAGACAGTATTATAGTAGAATATTATTCTCTCTTACGTGTCATGTTTCATTGTTGTTCTCTCTGGATCTGCAGACCAGATAGAAAAGGGACGCTCAAGGACTCTTCTTCAGGGTCTCTCGACATAATGACCCTTATTTAAAACATAATGTAATTCAATTTGTATAAAAAATTAATGATTTAAGAGAATTGATTATTTAACAGTAATGACATGTTTCGCTCTCATCTCTCAATTATCTCCCCACATAAACAGGAGACAATTATAAAATCAAACACTTCAGTGAGTCAACATTAGCAAAAAGATGCTCCCATTTTGTTCTTGGCACTCAATCTGAATAAAGTGGAATAATGTTTATCTGTGTGATGTTGAGAGCTTTAGTAAGTGGTACAAAGTGAAGCATGTAGCTGTGAAGTTAAAAGCACATATAGCGAGAGTCAGGACTGTGTGTTATAAATACGTAACATCCCAAACTTCAGATCAAAGGTTGGCTCTGCCTGCAGGATTAAAAATGTCTTCATCACTCTTTTTTTTTGTCACTGACTCGCTCATGTTCGCTCTCTCTCCCTCTGTCTTTGCCAAAATTAATGCAGCAACAGAGCATTTGATTTTCAAGCCGCTGTGACTCATCTCTTTCCATGTTTCACCAGTGATGAACAGATGAGATCTGGGTCACAGAGGAATTTTAAACAGCACTGGTTACAGAACAAAATTAAGTCAGTGAGAGTGACATCACTGATTAGCTCATCAGTGGAAGACAGAATCCACACAGGGAGGGAATAATTGCTTGTAATGCTACGAAAACGACACTGATTCATACCTGAGTGTTTATTTAATGGCCTCTGTCTCGAGGAGGTCTGGGGTCAGTTTTAGAGCAACACCCTTGAACTTTGGCTCACTGAATATGTAATTAAGTGAATACGAAGACACATTTCATACCATCATCGTGACAAGACAGACTGTTCTTGTGTTCTCCGTCATTTCTGTATTTCACCACCTCAACCGTGGACGCCTCCAATCCTCTTTTCTATGATATCTAGGTGGAGTTATGGACTAAACGATACACTCGTACCGTTTCCGTCACACTAAATCTCAGTATTCTTTGTGTATTAGGTCGGTGTTGAGCTGTGAGCTGTGTTTCACATCTGCTGTCAATGCAACAGTTGCAGCTACAGTATCTTTGCCTCATTTCTCTTCCTCCTGCAGCTCCACCACACCACCGGGGGGGCGTGTCTCACAGTGTGAAACCCTCTGATCCACGTCAAGCCCTCACCCCGGGTCATGAGTACTGACTGAAAGAATGAGATGGTGAACGCAGGCAACAGACAGCAGCTTCACTCCTTCCTTCTGTTTCCTTTTCTTCTCAGTACCTGAGCGTTCATTTAATGGCCTCTGTCTCGAGGAGGTCTGGGGTCAGTTTTAGAGCAACACCCTTGAACTTTGGCTCACTGAATATGTAATTAAGTGAATATGATGTATTCCAGACACATTTCATATCATCCTTGTGACGAGACAGACTGTTCTTGTGTTCTCTGTCACTTCTGTATGGACGGTGGACCCCGCCACCTTCCCTTCACCACCTCGACCGTGGACGCCTCCAATCGTCTTTTCTATGATATCTAGGTGGAGTTATGGACAAAATGATATACTCGTACCATTTCCATCACACTAAATCTCAGTATTCTTTGTGTATTATGTCGGTGTTGAGCTGTGAGCTGTGTTTAACATCTGCTAACAGTTGCAGCTACAGTATCTTTGCCTCATTTCTCTTCCTCCTGCAGCTCCACCACACCACTCACAGTGTGAAACCCTCTGATCCACGTCAAGCCCTCACCCCGGGTCATGAGTACTGACTGAAAGAATGAGATGGTGAACGCAGGCAACAGACAGGAGCTTCACTCCTTCCTTCTGTTTCCTTTTCTTCTCAGTATCTCACTCTGAACAGTTGAGACAGCACCATGAATGTAATATGGCAGCTCCACAGAATACCAAGAATCAATCAATAGAGCTGCTGAAAGCTGTAGTGAAAGTTTAGATTGTTCATTAATAAGAAATCTTATCTACAGTCCGGACTATAGATGCTGTAAAATACCTTGACAGAACCACCAGTCGAACACGCTGACAACAAGCCGTAAGCAACATCCAGAATAATGTAGTTTTAAAGAAATGGCTCAAAAAAAAAACTGTCTTTTCACAGATGGATGGTTTCTGAATGCTTTTTTTAAAGGAAGCACTTCAAATTTAAAATCAGTGGGAACGGAGTGTGAAAATTGTCCTCTGAAGAGCTGTCCTGCCTGAGCTCCACTGTACGACTGCAGAAACCCACTGCTGATTACAAATCGCCTCCGCCGACACTCAGAGCAGAGAGGAGGAGGAGTCGTATCCTGTCTTGTAAACACGAGGCACCTTTAGCACTTATTTTACTTCATCAAATGCCCGAAACTCTCTGCATCCTGTGATTTCCCTCAGGTGCTGAAGGACAGAGTCCAGCAAAAGCCATCTGTGCACCTGAGCGGATGTAAACACGGTGTTGTCTTCATAAAAACCTCCTCCCAGCAGACTGCAGCTCGTAGACGAGGGGGAGAGAATAATAATGAAGAGAGTGAACAGACAAGTGTCCCGGGAAACAGAAACATAATTAATTATCAGCTTATTTAATGAGATCTCAGCTCTCCGGCTCGTTAGAACATCAGCCGAGTCATCAAAAGAACAACGACCGTGCAGGTGGACGTGTGTTGTTGGGTGGTGATCCTCTGGTGCTGGTCCAGTTGGAGAAAATGTCACCATGCAAAGGTCCAGAACATCAGAACGTCTGTCTGCAGTTTATTGAAGTAGCCTCGTAGTTGTATCAACGTATGTATTCAATTTAAAAATATGTCAACAATATTGTCAGTTTTGACCTGGAGGGATTATAAAGAAGCACTTAAATAATAAATAAATGTCTCATTTCAGATTGAAGGAATACACAACAGCGAGCTTCACCTCTTAAATAAAGTTCTTAATTTGTCTGTCAGGTAATTTTATAATAAACAATCTAATCTTGACAGCTGGATACGTCTCACTGCCTGACTGGCTTCCTTTTGTTCAGTGAGAGAAATAAACTCCAGCTCGTCCTGTCAGGGGTTTTTGAATCTGGTGGGACAATATTTGTTTTAATTAATTCAGTCCATGCTGGAGGAAGCTGCTTTTATTTTCTGGGCCCACAGTTTTCGGATTTGAGTGAGTATGTCTGTCACTTTTAATAATCGTCAGGGTCTTGAACATGTGGAGTCCGTTCTCGCTGTCCACGTGAAATAACTCTCCTCACATGTGATGACATATTAACAAAGAAGATGCACACAGTAGACACAATATTGCAATCCTAGAAAAATCTTTAACACATGACAGTAATCTACTCTGCAGGCAGTGTACTTGAAATGAAAGTGATAGCACAGTGTGATAGTGACTGAGATGGATTTGCATATGAAAAGTGGACGTGTGGTGTGAATATGAAGCGAGCCTGCCTCTGAAGATTCATTTCACATTCTCGAGCCTCTGTTTATTAGCTTCATTCACCAAATTCACTCAGGTGCTCCGTCCATCAAGCCCCACGAGGCCCGCCGTGCTTACGTGGACGGAATACCTCCGCCGTTAGCGACACGTTCTGCTAATTGCGTTATACATCGCGAGTGTGGAGCCTCCGTCTGAACGCAGATTAAAGGCTGAGCTGATGAAGCCTCTCGGTGATCACGTTGCGATGGCAACCGTGTTGTAGAGGGAAGAACGAAAGCGCGAATCAATGAAAATTAGTGACGGAGAGAAATACAGAGGAACCAGGAAGAAAGTGTTCCGGATAATAAGGCGAAAAAAATCTGGAAGAGGACGCTTTGATTGGCTAAACGAGCCGGTTCGCTCCACGACAGACCAACAGGATTCCACTAATTCATTTATCAGGAAATGGATTCGAAAAAGTGAGTCTGTGCCAAAACCACACAGACACTCAATAAAGAGGACGGACTCTTCTGGGAGCGTTTCCCAGCGATGTTAACACAATCTAAAGTCTCAGTATAACAGTGATGCTATTTATTAACTCATAGATATTTCTGCTAACGTGAGACGAGCAGCACCAGAGGCCTCGAGGAAAAGTAGGAGATCAGCACGTTAGATCTGAAAAAGCTGCTAGATGTTTGTTTTTTGTGCACCGTCACACGTAACTCGCTCCTCGTCTGTTTGAGTTGTTAACATCACTGTGACCTTTTCAGCCCGGTCAGCCCACAGCTCCGACCTACAGATCATAAAGAGACCGAGAGTGGGAGCAACATCTCCTCATGAAGCTCGTTTCTAAGGGCCCCCACACACCGGGCTCCGACGTCGGACGTCTGAAGCGTTAGGAGAGAGTCGGACGAGTTCGGGAGCTGCTCTGTTCGGTGTGTTCAGCTGGACGGCGTCTGATCCGACTGAACATGTGCAGTCGGCCGTCTGAGGTTGGACGCCGTCGGATACTCTGATTGGTTGTTAGCTAGCTGTTCAGTGACCATTCTGATTGGCGGTGTGCCAGCGAATCAGCGCGGCGTGTGGGAGGGGCGGCGGAAGTGACGATGGTAAACAAACCACATAAACAGAGACGGCACAGAGTTACAAACAACACTTCACCGTTCGTTATTTTGGGGATAAACCAGCGTATGTTTGGAAGCCATGGCTGTGTGGACCGAGGACTTTGAGGAGCAGCTGGCTGCCCTGGTGGAAGAGAGACCACCGTAATACGACATCACGCAAGTAATGCTGAGCTAACACTGTGTGTGCTTTGTTCTGATAAGCTACGGTCCGCACTCCGTTCTGTCATTTCCTGTTTTTATGTTTTGGGTGACTGGCACGAGACTAGCACCACCCGATGTTTAGGAGACTTATTGCATCTCACGCAGGCGCAGAACGTATACGCTGCTGTGTAGCCGGGGCGGTGTGTTTCAATGTGACTTTTCTACCGAACGGGTCCGACAGGAGTGCGTCGGAGAAGGAAGTCGGAGAAGGAAGTCGTCGGAGCCGGTGTGTGGGGGCCTTACAGATCTGAGGACATCACCGTGTGCTTGGTGTCGACGTGTGTGAGATTTTAAAAGTAGAATATTCCAGCAGTCCAAAGTGTTCGGGAGCACAACGATCACCTGCTGTTCTCCTGAATCGCCACCTCCACCTTTAAAAAAGAAGCTAATGTCAAAGATGAATGAAGATTGCTGTTTTTGAGGACGATACAGAACCTCAGGACTCTGAACAGGAGGTGCTGATGATGACGGTGTCGGAGAGAAGAGCTGAAATTACAGCTGTTTGAGTTCCAGGAGCTGTGTGAGAGAGGACAGCTTTGTTTGTGGGAAAAGAAAAGCAGCAGTTTTCTTGTTTACAGTGTGTGTGTGTGTGTGTGTGTGTGTGTGTGTGTGTGTGTGAGAGAGAGTCAGACCTCAGATTTTTCCTTCATCCTCCAGAAAACATACAGAGTGTGTGTGTTGTATTTGAAGTGTGTGTGATGAGATGTAACTTCATTCATCCCCTTGGGAAAACGAAAGTGTGTGTGTGTGTGTGTGTGTGTGTGTGTGTGGTTATCTCGCCTCGGCAGAGTCCCTGACTTCTGACAGGGAATCGAACTGCCGGCTCGTCTCTGACTCCACTTTGCTGCTCATCACTTCATCAGAGCTGACAGCTGCCGTCAAACCTCCGCCGCTGCCCTCCAGCCGTCCCTCCTGCTCCGACACACTCCGATTTCCTTCCTCCGTTTCATTCTTCCATCCACTCGACACCTCGTCGGGGCTTTTTTTGTCCTCGCAGTTATTTCGGAG
Source organism: Lagodon rhomboides (assembly GCA_039737535.1). Classification (NCBI taxonomy): domain Eukaryota; kingdom Metazoa; phylum Chordata; class Actinopteri; order Spariformes; family Sparidae; genus Lagodon; species Lagodon rhomboides. The sequence continues at coordinate 2,466,490 of CM077787.1, forward strand.
ACGTCATATTTGAAGGGCGGCGCACGAGAGCGACACGACACCTGTCTCCTCGGATGCAAAGTTTAATTGTTTGAGATGTCTTTGTTGTGACAAGCTGACATTAAGCAGGACCTGATAAACATGTCGGAGCAGGCCGTCGCATTAAACTGTCATGTGTGGTCGGTTCTGACATCGGCTGTCACCAGGACCGTTATAATTCTGTCAGAAATGTTAATGTGACAACCAAGAAAAAACTGAGAACTATTGACTGAATTACGAAATGTCTGTCTGCTGACGTCCACCACGTTTTGGATCGTGGATTTATTGACTGGTCATCTTTAAACATGAACACACGACACGTCAGAGCAAAACACTGCTCAGCATTAACCTCAAAAGGTAAATAAGGCTCAGCAGTACGACGGAGTATTAGGGCCAGACTAAGAGAAAACAAAAATATTTTGGAAGGCAAATTACGAGAATAAAGTCAAAATATTACGAGAATAAAGTCATAATATTACGAGAAAAAAGTCAAAATATTACGAGAAAAAAGTCATAATATTACGAGAATAAAGTCAAAATATTACGAGAATAAAGTCAAAATATTACGAGAATAAAGTCATAATATTACGAGAATAAAGTCAAAATATTACGAGAATAAAGTCATAATATTATGAGATTAAAGTCAAAATATTACGAGAATAAAGTCATAATATTACGAGAAAAAAGTCATAATATTACGAGAATAAAGTCAAAATATTACGAGAATAAAGTCATAATATTACGAGAATAAAGTCAAAATATTACAAGATTAAAGTCATAATATTACGAGAAAAAAGTCATAATATTACGAGATTAAAGTCAAAATATTACGAGAAAAAAGTCATAATATTACGAGATTAAAGTCAAAATATTACGAGAATAAAGTCAAAATATTACGAGAAAAAAGTCGTAACATTACGAGATTAAAGTCATAATATTACGAGAAAAAAGTCATAATATTACGAGAATAAAGTCAAAATATTACGAGAAAAAACTCAAAATATTACGAGAAAAAAGTCAAAATATTACGAGAAAAAACTCAAAATATTATGAGAAAAAAGTCAAAATATTATGAGAAAAAAGTCAAAATATTACGAGAATAAAGTCAAAATATTACGAGAATAAAGTCAAAATATTATGAGATAAAATGTCAAAATATTATGAGAATAAAGTCAAAATATTACGAGAAAAAGTCATAATATTACGAGATTAAAGTCAAAATATAATTTTTTCCCTTGTATTATTACGACATTATTCTCATAATATTACGAGTTTATTCTCGTAATTTCCCCCCAATTTTTTTTTTATTTTTATTTGTTTTTCCTCTTAGTGTGGCCCTAATACTCGTCGTACAGCAGAAACAAGCCTTTCAGAAATAAAGTCGACGATCCACAGACCTCACCAGGAGGAAATGTAGAAGATCCTGAAACAGTATAAATGATTGTTGAGGAGGAAGCTTCACATCCATCATCAGGTATCTCTCTCTTATACCTTTTCTTTATTTCTCGTCTTTTTTTTCTCCGTCATAAACCGACGCCGCTCCCCGGGGTGCTCTCTCTTTTTATGCATGTGTTAATATACCCATGATAATTCACAGCCAGCGGTGCAGAAACACATTAGGACCTGTGTGTGAGCGCGTGCAGATATAATCCACGCAGCATATTGCTCTCATCTGTCTTGTGTACGATCCAGTAATTATGATCCAACAGACCACCGGAGACCGAGACAAGGCGGAGAAAAAACCAACATTAGAGGAAGAGAAGAGAAGAAGTGATGAAGAAGAGGTGGTGATGGAGAAATCTCATTCTCGACTCTTCGAATATGAATCACCTCCGGCTCACCTGTTATTATTAGTATTATTATTATTATTATTTCCTTCCTCCCAAACTTTCCCGTGTGTTTGAGAGTGTGAGCTGCACATCCAGGAAGTGATTCCTCCACAAACGTGTCGGATATTTAAAATCCAATGTGCAGTTTTTTTTTTTATCTGGAGCGGCGTCATCGCGTTAATTATTCAGATAAAACACACTGTTCTCATCGGGGTTCATTATCAAAGAGCTCCGCAGACATTAAAAGGAAATATTCAGCGTGTCCTCAGCATCATTTTGTAAAAACATCCTCTAATGAAACTTGAGATATTTGGACTTTTTGGAAACCACGACTTTAATGGATTTTCATCAAATGTCCATTCAATCAGTCAGTCAGAGCTCTCTGCTGCCATCAACAGGAACAAAACGTAGAGGAGTGAAGGCTAATAAGCAAATTAAATAATACATATGAGGCTTTGATCAACTAAACTATCCACAACTGAGCAGCTGTCAGGGTCCATATGATGCTGATTTTCATGTGGATTGCATTTGCTGTCTTGGAGTTTATTTGGGACTTACAGTAGGTTATCTGTCAGCATGTCCTGTTTACCTTATGAGAAGGTGGAACAGGCTTGATATTCTTCATATATAAAACATCTTTTGAGGCATCTTTTCAGTATCTCTGCAGAAACGTTTAAAAAATGATGGCATGTCTTGTCAGTGGATGGGAGACGGAGACACTGATTGGTTGAAGCCATATTGCTGCTCTGAGGCCATTAATACCGAAACAAATTTAGTCTCATGAAGTTAAAGCTGCAGCTGATCTGAACCCAGTTAATGTGTTTTCCTTCTTTGTCCCAGCTGACTCACATCCTCAGAGTTCTGGGAAGCATGTTTATGAAAAAATGTTTGTGGGCCTCTAAACTTCCTCACAGCTACAAGTCTGAACCCGCCTCAGTCCGAACACCGACCCGTCTCTGGTGGTTCCGCTCAGTGACAACACAGTCAGACTGTCTGAGCCAGCGGCCCGAACGCTGGTCGTCTAGAGTTCAACCACTAGAGAAGACGACAAGTCCAACTTCCAGGGGTTGGGGATTGTTTTCATCAAATGCTGGAGGACTTTTGATAAAAATCTGCCCAAAATTAACGAGTCGTGAGCAAATATTCTCAGCATGCAGGCGTTTCTGTATACAGTCAGTTTAATCTCGATTTCTGGCAGATTTAGAAGAAGCATCACTACTTACTTATTTGACATGCTATTAGCTACATGCTACATGCTATTGTCCTGATGACAGCTGTTATAAACCCAATACAGGAAGTCTTTTCATATCCTACAAACTTTTCCAGCAGTCACAGGTTGATTCTCCTGTTGCTTTAATAAATCTGTGCTCTGTTTTACCTGATCGTCATGTCTCTACTGTAACATTCAGTAGAGGCTTTCCTGATTGCTTTAAATGACCCCGGGCTAATTTGTGTTATGTTTTAGTTGTGTGTGTGTGTGTGTGTGTGTGTGTGTGTGTGTGTGTGTGTGTGTGTGTGTGTGTGTGTGTGGACGTCCTCAGGCAGCAGCTTTATCTCTTCTATCTTCAATCATCTCTTTCATTCCTTCCTCCCTCCCTCCTGATTATCACAGTGTCTGGGGGTCAGCACTTAATAAACAGAAAGCCTCGATGCTTTCAGATCTCTCTTTGGGTTTAAAGTGTAAATTCCTTCATCTGGAATTCAAAACACGTAACACAATCCTAAACTAATACTTCAGAGTGAAGCTGGATGTGTTTCGTTTGCAGCTTCCTGTCAGTGACACGTTAGCAGCACGTAAAGGGATATTCCGCTGTAAGTTTAATCCATGGTCTAACACACTGTGACAGTGAGTAAGACTCCCCCTCGAGAGGTCAAGTTAGCTGACCGCTAGCTTAGCTAGTTTTAGCAACCTCAGAAAAGACCGCACGATAACAATACACTGCAGCTTATGTCTCCAACTAGAAACCGCCATCAAAAAGCCACAATTAATGGTGAGAACAGCAGCAAACTTCAGCAACAGTACATGTACAGTCCCAGCACACAGTACGAAGCATCAAACATCTGCTAGCTTTGCTGGATTTGTATTAAAAACACAGCACAACTCACCCTCTCCTCCAGCAGCCTGCCTGTGTGGGGAAGCCCTGACGAGTCGATTACCGAGTGCAGTAGATTTCTGCAGCTGAAGGATGAAAATGTCTGATTATTACTCCATGGGATGCTCAGTTCTTATTATCGAGAGCTGACAGGGAAAAGAACGGAAGTAATGGAGTAATAATCAGACATTTTCATCCTTGAGCTGCAGAAATCTGCTGCACTCGGTAATCGACTCGTCAGGGCTTCCAAACACAGGCAGTCATAATGACACAATGTGCACCAGGAAACTCCAGGATGCAGTCAGAATACTTTACAGGTGTGCAGCCGAGATCAAAATGAAGGTCGAAGCTCGAGACGGGTGTCGTCCAAACGAGAGCGCTGGACCAGGACGGAAGTAGGACGTCGTCACTATAACACAGTTCCAGTCATTCCCGTCCAGTGTAGCAAAGCTGCTGCTGTTTTTCACCTTTCACCTGTCAACAATTACAGCAGGAAGAGGCATTCAGTAGATCATAATGATGTCACGATGTGCGTTTTGTGAAACTGGAATGCGAGGCGTCACCTGTGCAGAGACGGCAAAGACCCCGGACACCAGAAACCGTAGCATCAGCAAACACTGGAGCTAAACTACACAGTTCAAAGGTCATCGACAAGAAGTCAGCGGGCTGTCAGACCATGTCACAACACCTGAGCAGGTGTCCTGATCAACAATGTGAGATGAGCTGAAATCACTTCGCTCTGTCCTCAAGGTCAGAGACGAGCCGGCTCATCTTTTTAAACACGCATCTGCACAATAATTATTCAAATCTCTGTGTCTTCTTTCTGCACCTTTTGAACTTGAATTTGAAAATCCATTTGACCCAATTTAAACCCGTCCTGAACCAAAACAATGAAGCCGCAGTCCATTACCGGGCTGCTCGGGAGCCAGCGGTGTCCTGGTTACGCTGGGCGGCTTCCAGCTTCCAGCGGCCGACAATGGCGGGCAGCAGGTGTGAATGTTTGGCCGCGTTAACGTGAAGCAGCAGAGCCGAGGAGCGCTTCAGGAAATGAAATGCAAGATGAGGCCCGACACGCATCTGCGAGGAGAAAGTGTGTGTGTGCGCGCGAGCCAGGCGTGTTTAAATGTTAAATTAACTCAGTCCTGTTTTTACATTCAGGCAGCAGCACAGTGAGACTCTGCAAACTCATTGCATCATATTGATTTTAAGGAGGATCTGTGGGCAGTTTGACCGGAAGGTGACGCCGGACAAAAGGTCAGAGGGTCACCAGAACATTTAAAGTTGTGCATCGGGCCACGAACGTCCCACCTAAAGTGGATGACCAGGAGTCTTTGTTATGTGGCTTCTATATTACCATCTTCATAGAGAAACATTCAAAGCAAACAGCTGTTCATTTGTGATCATTTCTTTTGTTATATTTGGAGCCATGCACGCACATCACCGTACAATGTCGAGTCTGAGCTTGAGCTCTGACCGCCGCGCGACCCCAAACTTTAACTGAACTCCACCTCCTCCCTCAGGGTGTCTGATACTGTCCTTGCATCTGATTTCAACAGATCCTCCTCTCTCTCTCTCTCTCTTTCCCTCTGGCATCCCTGCTCTGCCTCTGTAGCCAGAATGTGAACCCCGGAGCCTGGATGGGATTCACATCCAGGTCCAGGACGGGCCAGAACTGTCAAACTGTTTAATTGTGTGTTTGGGTCGACCTTCATGTCGGTGTAACCTGGTTTGGACGATTACATTTCCACTGAGACAAGAAAACGTTTCAACATGTCTGAGTTTATACATTTGTGCAAAGCAGTGTTGAAACATCACATTCAGCATTAGAAGAAAGTCGATGGATGGTGATAAGTGACGATTCAAAACTGGTATTCTTTCTATAAACCAGTTTATAACAAAACCTGCCCACTTTTTAATACAACCAACAACTAGTGGAGTGTTTCACTCTGTGTTTTCACAGCACTGAGATCAGTTTCTAGGTCAAATTGGGATTTGTAGACAGTAGACAGGCTGCTAGCGGTAGCCACGTTGCTAATGCTGTCTTTCCAACAGTAATAACAGGAGAAACACCAAGGGGTAAATATATATCACAAAACTGGATTATAGTTAATGAAGCATAAAAAGGTAAAGGTGGAGATAATTATAGTTACTTTATAAACTGCTGGTAGCCTGTGAACGTCTCTTAACCTGTAATAATACTTCATTTGTTGATTACATTTTGATCTGCGGTATAAAGCAGCAGAAAACAGAGAACTCATGTACAATTTTGAAGTAAACGTGTGAGTATTTGAGTAAATGTTCCTGGATAACTTCCACCTCTGCCCAAATATATCACCTTCTAGATTTAACCCAGGTGTTTTTTATCATTCTACAAAACAAGCTTGTATAATGAAATTGCTACATGACTCTATGAGCAGACTTCATGACAAGAGACCAGATTTAAAGACTCAGTAACTGTTATTTACTGACTGAATCTCAACTTGTTGTGTCTCGCAATACCCCTGCGTGTCCATCACTGAGCAGAACCTAAGTGCCCGTTGGTCCCGGTGGGTCCAGTGCACTCTGTAGAGGGTGTGATGTTCTGGTGTAAATGGACTCGGACAGACAGCAGGTAGTGTAAAGTTGTTTTAGAGGCTCCGGGGACGAAGCTGCTCGCCGCTGTTTCTACTAACACGCCGCTCGGCTCTGTCTCCTCCATCATCCACCCCTACAGTGGTGTTATTATCAGCTCACACACACACACACACACACACACACACACACACACACACACACACACACAACCTTTACCCCCTTTCACTCACAGTTACCCTGATACAACCTCGTCCTCTCGAAACCTCAGCTTCAATCTCCAGATCTGTTTTCTCCAGACGGCGACCCGTCTCGTTCATCATCCCCCGTTTGTCTCTGACCTTTTTTTTTGTCCTCACCACTCAAAGTCTTTTCTTCTATTCTTCACATTCCCGTCACAATCCGAACCATCACCTCTGGTCCGGTTGCTTCTCCTCATAATTTGTCATCACTAACGTCTCTCCTCCTGAACTCTTTGTATTCGCTTTCCTCTCTAAGCCGATACCAAAAGTTGTGATCTCTGTCTTCATCCTTCCTCTCCTCCTCATCATCAGTGTGAGATCCCAGTTGGCCATTTACAAACATACCCAGCCTTTGTCCTGACGTCTCCTCTGAGTTTTGGACAGTTGCTAAAAGGTTGGCCTCAATCTGGGTCAGGTCCTCTGTGGATAGCGGTTTAAAACAGTCGAGGCTGTCAGACGGATCTGTTATAACAGAATAACCTTCCCAGGGTGACTTACAGAAGAGTCCGGAGGAATGAGTCTTATCTGTGTTTCAGTGGTGATCAATAAGGAGGACAAGTCTCTGCTGTCAGCATTTACCCATCATTCCTGCAGAACTGTTCATGTTCTGTTGAGTTATTGGGACTCGTTCTAACTTTGAACAGTGAAATTTACACAAAAACATGTAAAGGAGAAACAGGTGAAGTGAATAATACTGAAGATCTTTTTACAGAGACCCTACCGTGGATCTCACTTGGCTCTGACCCGTCGAGGCTTGGACGAAGGAGCTCTGGGGGTTTGGCAGCAGATCCTTTGAGTCCCGCGGGTCGCGAGGATGGATCCATAAACCCGCCTTCCTTCAGTACATCTGAGGGACGCTGGATTGGATTGGGACGTGGGGACCTGAGCTGTTTGTCACATTCCTCGGACCGGTCCTGAGCAATCTTCTGGTGTCACAGGTCACATTGATATTGAGGTGTGACATTGCCGTGAAAGGTTGCACCTAAAACACAAACGTTAACTGAGCGTTCAGTTCTGGAACAAGCCTGCGACAACACTCTCAAGTTGGCTTGTAATTGGTGAGCGACTTCTGGGGAAGAAAAAAAACTGTGACGGATGTTTTCAATCGAAAATATTTTGTCTGTTTTAATATGTTTTATACCATGTTCTGGGGGAATACTCGATTCTGATTGGCTGCAGGGTGTAGATTAATCCCTGATATACGGACACCTACTACATCTTAAAGATTGTAAAATACAAAAGTTATAAAAAATATATCAATAGGGTCCATAGGGGAGGAGTTCCAGTCATCCAATGTCACCGATTTTTTTTGCATTTTTTGGTGTTTGAGTTTTTATGCACCAAACATCATCCAATCATGACAATCCTCATATCTATCAATTCCTCATGCAAAGACGAAGAGAAAATGGGGTGGAGTGTGTCTGTAGGATGTATTGTTCAGATTCTATGTAGATTTAAAGTTTTCATTTTTCACAGCCGAAAAGCACGGACACAAAAGATGGTACAAAAAATCATATATGGGACAATAATTTGCGTGGGGAACATCAAAATTCCTTTACGAGACACCTTAAGGATTACAAAAAGCTAGGTTAAAAAAATATATCTTTCGGGTGCAGGCGACCCCCCCCCTTCCTACCAGACTATAAGTAGTTCCGGTAAAATTGTCTGTTCACCGTCTAAATTAATACGCTAGCTGCGTAACCATAGCGACAGGAACGCAGTCAAAGCCTCTGTTTACAGTTTATTTCCAGCACTGAGTGCAGTCCATCAGTCCTTCAGAGCCTTATTCTCTGAACACCACAGGATGGAGACTGTAACACACAAGCTGCAGAAAGTACACTTCCTCTCTAAACTTACACTGGAATAATCTCACATCCCGTTGGCTGTTCAGCTCTCTGCTTCAGGCTGCGGCCACAGTAACGTTACACACGGCCGATCATTTGTTCGTGAACATCTTGATATTGATTTGGGGACGATGACATGACTGGTAAGCTAGCTAGTCTTGCTGTTAAACATACTGTCAGATTATATTTACTGTTTGTCAACCGTACGCAATGTTATCGACTTTGAATCTTGCTAGCATAGCGTTAGCTTTCTGGCTCACCGCTGAGCGGACTAGAATATCTCCCGTTGCCAAGTCGTATCTAAGGTCCGTCCTATTTACTGGAGAGGTGAACAACGTTTTTTAACTCGCTCTTATTACCACATTTTTCAAAGTAGGACCACAAAACTTGATGACTGTGTTCTTTAAGGCCTTTCCCAGTTTATGGTGAAAAATTTTGCCGATATCATCTTTGATTTTGAAGAAATAGCAGTAGTTTGACGAGGTGATCCTCAGCTGAAATCGCTCTGAAATCAGCTGTCTCAGTCACTGTTGTCAGGTGCACTTGACAACCGTCACCGTGGCAACCGAGATCCTCTGGGCCAACAGAGAGATCAGATCCTCTGCAAAACTCATCGACATCTCTGCCATACTTTGACCTAGAGACACCATTCAAACTTTAAAATGTAGAGACAAGTCCAGGCCATCAACGAACGTGGGCTTCGACTTTTTTGCAGCTAGCTTTCATAGTCACGGCGGGGCCAAACCGCACAGCCCACTCTCGCGATTCCCCGCAGCAACGTTTCCGTTGCGTAAGAACCTTACGGGAGGGTAATGATTGTTCCAGGTATTAGTCAAACCCTCAGGCGTTACCAGGGAAACTAAGTTATTGCCTGTGAAAAACTTTATATTTTCATTGTAAAACGCATGAAAATATAAATTAATGGTCTTAATTTATTTTCTTTGGCGAGTGACCGTGGTATAAGCGGGATAATGTCCTTCGAGGTGTCCATAATCAGGAATTAATGGACGACGCGGAGGCCTCCGCGTCGTCCATTAATTCCTGATTATGGACACCTCGAAGGGCATTATCTCTTACATGTTCCTCTTCAGTTACAATCAAACAAAGTATTTTCGCAGTGGGACGTCGATTCCTCTTCCTGTTTTTGTTGTGTGATAGTAGACGAACTTCCTTTGTGCCGTAATTCAACCTTCATCCTTCACAGGCCGACCAGTGCAGTGAAAGTGAGGTTTAAAGGTTTATCCTTCTACAGCCAGTCAGTATTTACTTCAGAATCACAAGATAAAGTAAAAAAAAAAAAGTTTTCTATTCACATTCACAAAAAGCACGACGTCTCTCCTGATGTAATTAACTGGCGGAACAGAAAAAAGGTAAACTGTGGACACTTCAAATTATTTGTTGACGTATTTACTATATTGTGTTGTGTTTTCTCTACTAATCTACAGGGAGGTTTACTTCTGAAGAAGACACAAAACTCTAGAATAAGAGCTGATCCAGGACCTCTTATAGATACAAAGACAGAAGGTTAATCCACCTGTACATATATTTATCATACGTAGCTCAGAACAGTGAAGCAAACAAAGACAAACACTCAGTTTCAGTCGGAGTGAAGCGGTGTGATCAGTCGTTGCCTTCCAGCCCCGAGGAGGGGAGCAGTTTTCACACCAGGGGTTTGTGGTAATGGATGAGAGTGAGGATGCAGCCCGAGAGGTGGAAGCCGGCCCAGTATAATGGAGCTTAGAGGGGAAGACAGAATGACAGACACACGGGTTTGGAGGCCGTCCAGCGGCTAAGCTAATCCCGCGTGCAAAGATGGTGAAGTGTCTTGGCTTGGGATGACATGGCCACAGACCACAGGCTGCTGCGGCGTGACATCTCCATCCAGAATCTACCTCCCAGCTGCACCGCGCCGAGCCAAAGTCCTCACAATCCAATATGGGCCTTCTGGAGGCCGCCGCCGCCGTGCCAAACATATCAAAACACAACTCGGCCATCTTAAGAGACTCTTCAATCCGGTGATTACCCTCCAGCCGTCTCTCCGCACGCCAAGCAAACATAAAGAAAAGCATATTCTTCTGAGCGCAGCGCACATAAAGAGGAATATAATAAAAACCCTCCAGTCGTTTCGTCTGAAACACAAAACTGTTATTCCAGTAATTACCGTCAGAAGTGTTCACATCTCAGCGCCGTCGTCTGAACACAGAGACAAAGTCGTCTTTTGTTGAGGTACATTATCAACACGCCTGCTTCTCATCTGTTATCTTTGGTCGTTCTTCCTCTTTATCTCCGTCTTTCTTCTCTTCTCTAATGTCGATTTTATTATCAGCAGTAAAAAAAGAGCAGCCCCCTCTGGACATTTAAACATGTGTCTCCTGGTGCAGGTCAACCATCTGCACATCACAGTCCTGCTGTGCCTTCAGGCGGCTCGACGTCGAGCCAAATAAAGAAAAAGAAGATGTTCAGTATTCTGTTAGTGAGCCGATGGACGAGCGACTGCAGGGTGGAGGAGGGACGCAGGGAGAGAGTGAGCTGTTTCTACTCCTACATGTACAGATTCATCAGTTTCACATAAAAAATCTGGGATTTTAAAATTAACAAGATCTGAAAACACCACGTTAAATGATTAATAAAACCAACATTGACAGAGCTCGCCCACCAGATGCTTCAGAACATCTGACTCCTTCCAGCAGGCCTCCTCCACACCTCAAACATCTAAACGCCTGTTTTCAAGTGTAAGCGCCGTGTGAACGCTGAGGATTCGCTGGTCTCAGTTGTGTTGGTGGAGGATTTCAATTAAGCAATATTACCCGAGAAGGTGTGCTCAAACGTCATTTGAGCACGACAGTGATGCGGTCAGGACCGAGGCGCTTGCACAATATTACCTCATCGAGGTTAATATTGCGATTATACAACTAATACCAACAAAAATAAAATGTATAATCAAAATATATCCACGTTGACGGACAATTTGCTCTCAAATTTTAAAGTTTTTTGCGAGTGTGCGTCGCGTTTCCATGGAAACACATGGGGTCTGACTAATAACTGAAACAAAACCAGCCCCGTCAGTTACTCTTATGTGTAATGGAACGTAGTTTACCACTACAGCAAGTAGTCCGACCCATAGCAACGACCTAGCAACGGAAAGGATGAGTGAACTCTGAGCTGACGTTAATGTTTTATCACGGTCTCGGAATTTCCCGACCTAAATCAATCCTGCACAGATAAACAGAAAATGCTTATTTTTATCGCCCAAGTCATAACAAAGGTGTTGATTTTTTATATATATATATATATTTTTTTATAAAACAATAGTGTCTCTCACAGCGAAGGGAACAGGCTCGGCCCGCTCGGTAAAACGGGACACTTTATTCTATGAATGTGACTTTGGCAGCTGACAGGTGGTTTGTGATTTATTTTCATGATTAATAAATAACGTTTCTAAATAATAATAATAGTAGTAATAATAATAAAATACTCAGCTCGGACTTGTTTCATCTTTATCTTATTATTATCTAATAATAAAGAGCAGAGAAGTTCCAGATTTATCACTTTATTTACCACAAATCTTTCCTTTTTTGTCATTTGGTTCTTCTCATCTTCCTCCATCCATTCATCCAAACTGAGACGCCAAATAAATCAAAATGAACAACAAACCGATCCATTCTGTAGCTTATTTTTCCTCCGTTTCCTGCTCCAGCTCTGACAGTTACCATGTTGCCATGGAGATACGATGATGTCACAGACTTGGCGGAGTGATACTCTGAGTGATGAGTCAGGCTGCTGTCATGCTGATTTGAGCACGGTCAAAATGTGCTGTTGACCAATCAGATCGCTCGGTCGGAACTACTTGTTGTATAATCCACGATAGATAAAGATGCTTTACTACGTCATCACCAGCTCGGCTGAGGTGGAGATCCACTGCAGCACAAGTAGTCATGTTGTTTTCGTAGTCAGCTGGATATGAGGATGTTCAGCCGGACCAGAACCACGACCGTGATCCCTCTCTGACCTTGAGCTGAGCAGTTTGTCGTGTCGGTGTGTTGCTGAAGGAGCCGTCAGCTGAGCAGAACAGAAATGTGAGCTCTTCTCACAAAATAACCAATTTTGCTGTGAAAGGATTCAGGAGGACTCGCTGGAGGTTTACGACTCCCAAACAAACATAAAACTGTCTCAGCAAATCTCAGTGTGCCGCAGTGAAAAAAAAATACCCTGGATGTTTTTTTGGGGCTTATTTTTCACCGCTCACTTTGTTTACGAGAAATATCGCTTCACAAATCCAAACTGGAATCCACAGCAACTGATAACAGTCCGGAAAACTGCCACAAACGACTACATCTGTGCAGACGACAAACCAAACCCACAAGCCTCCTCATCTACAATAAACTATCGGGGAGATTTAGTGGGTAATAAAAAGCGTCTCCTCTGACTGAACTTCGTGAAGCAATAACAGTCCGTCTCCCCTCCGTCCCGTATTAAACCTAAATCTCAAACACTTGTCAGACGGAGATAAGCTTCCAGGAGAAACGGTCGCCCTTCATCACGCTCCATCCGAACGTGTTAAGAGCTTCGACGGGACACAAAGTCATGCATTTTTTAGCCCTCGATTACAGCGAGTGACTCAACACTTATCCACTGTCACAGCTGTGTCTACCTCTGGACGAAGACGGGAGGAGAGGACGTCACTCTGCTGACGGACCTGTGGCTCACCGACAGACAACTATTACTCCAAGTAATCATCCGTGAAATGTTCCTATCATTAAAGAGATGCTTTGCTTCTTCTTCTAATCACTGCCTGCATTTACATGCACATTAATCCCATTATGGACAATAATCTGAGCGAGGCATTAGTCCAATTATGTGGACTTCATCAAGCATCGTTATTAAACAGCTGCTGCAGACGGGACGGCGCGACGACGAGGGTTTGTTCTGCACGTTCCCCAAAAACTGAAGCGGAGATACAACAAATTAAAGGGATATTCCGGTGTAAATTTAATCCATGGTCTAACACACCGTGACACCGAGTAAGACTCCCCCTCGAGAGGTCAAGTTAGCTGACCGCTAGCTTAGCTAGTTTTAGCAACCTCAGAAAAGACCGCACGATAACAATACACTGCAGCTTATGTCTCCAACTAGAAACCGCCATCAAAAAGCCACAATTAATGGTGAGAACAGCAGCAAACTTCAGCAACAGTACATGTACAGTCCCAGCACACAGTACGAAGCATCAAACATCTGCTAGCTTTGCTGGATTTGTATTAAAAACACAGCACAACTCACCCTCTCCTCCAGCAGCCTGCCTGTGTGGGAAGCCCTGACGAGTCGATTACCGAGTGCAGTAGATTTCTGCAGCTCAAGGGTGAAAATGTCTGATTATTACTCCATGGAACGCTCAGTTCTTATTATCGAGAGCTGACAGGGAAAATAACGGAAGTAATGGAGTAATGATCAGACATTTTCATCCTTGAGCTGCAGAAATCTACTGCACTCGGTAATCGACTCGTCAGGGCTTCCCCACACAGGCAGGCTGCTGGAGGAGAGGGTGAGTTGTGCTGTGTTTTTAATACAAATCCAGCAAAGCTAGCAGATGTTTGATGCTTCGTACTGTGTGCTGGGACTGTACATGTACTGTTGCTGAAGTTTGCTGCTGTTCTCACCATTAATTGTGGCTTTTTGATGGCGGTTTCTAGTTGGAGACATAAGCTGCAGTGTATTGTTATCGTGCGGTCTTTTCTGAGGTTGCTAAAACTAGCTAAGCTAGCGGTCAGCTAACTTGACCTCTCGAGGGGGAGTCTTACTCGGTGTCACGGTGTGTTAGACCATGGATTAAACTTACACCGGAATATCCCTTTAAACATGTGTGTGTTTGTGTGTGACGGCGCAGCAGCTGATGACCAGAGGCTGCAAGAGAAACGAGGCGACGTTAGACACGTGTGTCCTCGACCGTGGCTGACAACTACTCCTACACACACACACACACACACACACACACACACATGCACACACACACACCTCTAACCACAGAGGACAGGTAGCCTTTTAAACTCCTACTCACTTTCTCTGCACACTCTCTCTCAGACACACACACACACCAGGCGACAGCACTGCCAACTCCCCTTTATAACCGCCATTCTGCACACACACACACACACACACACACACACACCAAAATGTTCCCAAATCAACCAAATCAGAGCCGAGTGTCACAGACCGTCGACAGGTTTTCTCTCAGCGAACACAGCTCAGGATATGTTACCTGTAAGTATCACTAACAACACGAGATGGCTGTTTCTCCCTTTCACACACACACACACACACACACACACACACACACACACACACTCAGTGGACAGGTATCGTCACACTCACCCTTCCTGTCACTTCATCTAAAGGTCTCGTTGCCTCACTATCTGTGTCTTATATGCTCTGTCTCTCATGCACACACACACACACACACACACACACACACACACACACACACATCAGACGGTGTTAGCAGCCTACAGGAGTTGACTTGACGGCGATCTTCTCTCACTGCCTTTCCTTCCTGTGTTAACTGACCGTCCTCTCTGTAGCTCTGTAGAGTCGCTCTCTGTCCACAGTCGGCTCACGTAGGACGCACGACACAATAAACATCATTTGACATCATTTCACATGTTTAAAAATGGCGCGTCTTCTTATTTTGAGATAAACTGTACATGTTTCAGATGACACTATACCTTTATACATTACACAAACCACTGAAAACTCTATTTTCTTTATTCTCTAGTCTATTTTTGCTGGGCGAGAATTTACTCACGGACTCTTTTTGGCCAACTAAGGGTTCATTAATGTACTCATCTTTTTGATTGTGTACGGATCTGTTCTTTTGTTGTTGTTGTTTTTTTTTTTCCTATTACTTTATTGTTTGTAATATTCCTGTTAGTTTGTTTGAATCCTTTTTCTGTCTTGTTATTGTAATGTTTGTTTGTACTGTATGTTAGGAGATGGTTCATCTCAAGGGGTTTATCCTAATGAAATAAACTTGTATCAAAGTGTAGTGAAAACAGTCAGTAAGCAGACTGAACCTTCTCCCAAACTGAAATCAAGTAAAGGAAACAGAGGAGCTGCGACAAGTCCGAGCTATTTGTGGAAACCTCTCACTAAATATAGAACAATTCCATAAAAGAAAAAAGAAAAAGCATCTCAGTCATCTCAAGGAAATTGAATCGAATGCAACTGGATTTGGTTTTTGTCTTGAAGACGTTTCACCTCTCATCCAAGAGGCTTCATCTTCATTTCACCTTGGATGAGAGGTGAAACGTCTTTAAGACAAAAACCAAATCCAGTTGCATTCGATTCAATTTCCTTGAGATAACTATGACCTGGATGAATGAGAATAGGCACAAGCCCATCTCAGTCAGTTTCAGTTTCATCATCGGCAGCATGATTATTATTAACAACACATTTCACACATGAAACGACTGTATTTCAAATGTTAGCAAGCACTTTATTGAACGTGATATGAGATATGAGTCCTACGTGTTCTTGCATTTTGCAGGTTGCATGTGAAATGAACCTGGTCGTCGATCGTTCGATAGTTTCTCCTGACTGACGGGATTTTAAATGAACTCTGCACATACAAACCGTCCAGCTACGGAGCTGAAACTGTGCATAATGTAAAGCTGCTGAACTGTATAACGTGGGATCGTCTCCACGGGGAGACGAACAACCATTACTGCCTCTGAAGAGCTGGATGTGTGTGTGCTGCATCATCAGGTCAGATGGAAACAGCCGCGGGGGAACGATCCACTGGATCTGCTCACACTGAACAGGAACGTATCCGTCCGCTGCGCCCGCCTCCAGCACGCTGCATGTAAAGTCACAAACAGCGTACGAGCAGGGTATCATGGGACAGCGCCGCTCAGCTCCACGCTCTCCGTGTCCTATAAACACGGCGGCCTCGGGCGGATACAGGCACCAGACGTACACGTCACATACGATCAAACAGGATGTGGGGATACATGTTCAGCTGCACGTCAACATGTCGAAACTCTGCGGTCCTGGTGGCATCATGTCTGCAGTATTACAGACGTGTACGCTCGAGCCTCGTGTTGGAATCAGCTCACTGTCAGCACACATTAATGGTTTCTCTGCTGAGGTTCCTGCTCTTATTCCAGCACCGACCTGCTTCGTATTCATGCAGCTGCACACATGTCGGCCTGCAGACGGGCCGCAGGTCTGCTGCTGGATACCGAGCAGCTGTCTCCGTCTGTAGGCCTCATGAGTGGCCGGTTATTAGAGACGTTTCACATTCACCATGGAGGCTATCAAATAAATCAGGCTTGTGACGTAAATGTTTTATAGCTGTTGGCCGGTAATGACTCGAAACTGGAGGAATCAGCCAGCCTGGTTCTGTCCGGAGGAAACAAACAAATGTGTGTATCTTATGTGTTTAAACTGTGCAAACAGACATTATTATTATCACTCTGAGGGTTTATAGCAACCAGCACAGACTCCAGGAAGCTAAGCTAACTGACCGCTAGCTCAGAGACGGGTCTCTCCAAAGATATGGTCCCAACAGTTTCTCATTTCCCAACCGTAATTCGGATTTGTCCATCTCATTTTCCTGCAGCTGGACGTCAGCCAGGACTGTCCTTAAACCCAAACTCTCATGCTGGTTCTCTTTTCTTCACCTCCCTGGTGCAGTGATCGTCTCAGGGTCGGCTGCTCTTAATCCACAACCAAATCTCACGAAATATGTGTTTCAGCGACATCATCATCACCAGAAAACACAGATCACTGATCAGTCAGGTCATTAAAAAGGTGTTGTGACCCCATTAAAAGTTTACGTCTCCTGATCTGTGACATATTTTTCAGTGTTTTCAAGTGTTCAACATTAGAAAAGTGTGTGTGTTGTCAGGTTTTAGTGCTTCTCGGGCTTGTGAAGCTCGTTCCTGCTCCCTGTGGTCCTCAGTCAACTTAATCTGTGTTGAGCTTCAGCCTCTGTGAGAAATGATCATGTGCACCGTCGACTGGAGAGGCAGGACACACACACACACACACACACACACACACACACACACACACACACACACACACTGAGGATATCATACAGCAGTATCTCAGTCTGTGTGTAAGCAGTCCAGGTGATGTATAGCGTCTGCGAGCACACTGACAGATATACATATTCAGCGAGCGTATACGGGAGCATCGCATGCTAACAGCAACACACAAGCAATCATACGTTACGTGACATCATAAACACGCTAACAGGGTTTGTTGTTTCCTGTCCTCCGCTGATGACTGAGTCTGTGTTTCTGCATCGTTTAGACGTGACTCATGTAACATGCACTTTCCTCAGCGCTGTCGGAGGAGAAGCGTTCAGCCTACATGTGTAGCCGTCATGTAGCAGGCCGAGTGTGTGGATCTGCACACAGACAGACTCACAACACTGCAGGATGGCTGCTGGTTTTAACTCAGCAGATAATTCAGACTGATCCACAGATGTTCCTGCTTTAAAATGCGTCTTGTGGCTGGAAAGTATTTAATTAAAAGTTTTAGAAATGTATTTTTTCTGTGTTTGGAGCTCAGTCGGCTCTCGGTGACGAAATCCTTCGATTTGCAGCTGATGCAAATTCACATCTGTTCGTTCGGGGGAAAAGCAACGACACGTCGAGAAAATGATGCTGAAATCTGTGTGTTCAAGTCAGAAATAGTTAACTTTCAGGGAAAAACTTTATTTGATCAACGTATAGTGGAGAGAGAGCAGAATACTGATCCGAACGAGCCCGTCTTCTCCTTTAAAACTGTGTTGATTGTTCAGAGATGCTGCATCACAACCAGGAACTGAACATTTCAACATTTAATTCAATGAACAGAAAGCTATGATCAGAAGTACTTTAACTACAGATTGCAATCACACGCGTCATAGTTAATCTCAAGGAAATTGAATTGAACGCAACTGGATTTGGTTTTTGTCTTGAAGACGTTTCACCTCTCATCCAAGAGGCTTCATCGGTTCCTGCTCGCTTGACTAGGCTGGGACTAGTCCTGTTGATGTTTTACTGTATTTAACGTCTGTTTGTCACGTTGCTGTACATGAATTGAGTTGCCTCCTCCTCCTCCTCCTCCGGCTGCTGTAGGTCTCCTTTCCTTTTTCATAACAGACATCATTTATTTCCCATTTCCAAAGCTAATTATGCAGAAAGTTGCCAGATTTTCACGAGGACGGCCAGAAATATCTCGAGTGCAAACAACGAACCGCACGAGCGTCCTGATCCTCTTAACGTCTGTTTGATGGATTAATTGAGGCTAAATACGATCTGTAAGTCTGTGTTACGCTTTAAGCCAAAAGGCTAAAGAGGAGGAGAGGGCTGAATTCTTCAAATCCGCAGTCACAAACACGCAGCGTCGTATAAAACATAAGAGTATGATGAATGGATGTGTGTGTGTGTGATGTGCATACGGAGGATGAAGACACAAAGCCAGAGGAAGACTGGCTGTGTGTGCATGTGTGTGTGTGTGTGTGTGTGTGTGTGTGTGTGTGTGTGTGTGTGTGTGTGTGTGCAGTTGCCGGTGGGAGTGTCGTAGGTTGGAAGCTGTCGCCGGCTGACGTGACACGGTGATAACTACTAACGAGGACGCAGGAGAGAACGTGCCATTAGACTCAGAATAAACACCTCAACACTCACAAACTGGAGATGAAATGCAACAGACACAGCACACACACACACACACACACACACACACTCGTAAACACACTTCAGATTCTGCACGTGCCCAGAAAACACTGAAATCTTTTTTTACTGCCACGAAAAAGCAAAAAAAAAGCAGATTTGACTGTGTGAATAACGTCAGCGGACAGATTTATGCAGCTTCGGCTCGAATTCTGGTTGAAACCATGAAACGTTTGAGAGTGAAAACTGATATAGAAGTGTCGAATGTTTAAATGATAATAGATGTGGAGCACGGCAGGTGTCGAAGAAGAAAAGAAGAAGTAACTGAATCTAAACTGGGAAAGAAGATTTATTCCGGTGCAAAATGAGCTCCTTAAAGCTTCTGATGGACGGATTATAAACGCAACATCTTTGATTTTTCACAAGTTGAAGTAAAACAGTTTGATCCTGAAAAGAGACTTTTATTAGGAACTGAACTATGAGCTTGACGAATGTTACAGATCTGCATTTTCTCTTCACATTAAACTATACAGGTAGGTGCTTACTGACACTAAATAAGTTCAGAAGATTCAATAATCCAAGATCCAAATACACGTAGACACAAGATCATCGAAAAACTACATGAGGAAAGGGAGTGTTGTGTTTTCATTTCTCTGTTTCACTGTCATCACAGCGCTCTGTTGGTTGTGTGAAACTGAAAACGTTAAAATCCACCAACAGAACCTGCAACAGAACCAACTACATGTTCTACAGGTCCATTCAGATGCTGAGAAGGTTTCTCTGTGTACTAAAGTTGCTGAAACTTTCCAGAACATTTGGAGATTTTCATCCCAACAGAGGAAGAAATGGTCCAAAATGTGTGGAAAAAGCAAAAAAAAAGCAGATTTGACTGCGTGAATAACGTCAGCGGACAGATTTATTCAGCTTCGGCTCGAATTCTAGTTGAAACCATGAAATGTTTGAGTGAAAACCAACATAGAAGTGTTGAATGTTTAAATGATAATAGATGTGGAGCACGGCAGGTGTCTGAAAATAAGTAACTGAATGTAAAGCGGGAAAGATGATTTATTCCAGTGCAAAATGAGCTCCTTAAACTTTCTGATGGACGGATTATAAATGCGACACGTTTGGTTTTGATCTCTGATTTTTCACAAGTTGAAGTAAAACATTTTGATCCTGAAAAGAGACTTTTATTAGGAACTGAACTACGAGCTTAACTAATGTTACAGATCTGCATTTTGTGTCCACGCTAAACTTTACAGGCAGGTGCTTACATGACACTAAATAAGTTCAGAAGATTCAAGCTTCAATAATTCAAGTATCTCAAATAAACGTTGACACAAGAGCATCGAAAAACTACATGAGCAAAGGCAGTGATGTGTTTTAACTTCTCTGTTTCACCATCATCACAACGCTCTGTTGGTTGTGTGAAACCAAAAACAAGTTAAAATCAACCAACACAACACTTCAACAGAACCAACTACATGTTCTACAGGTCCGTTCAGGTGCTGAGAAGGTTTCTCGGTGGACTAAAGTTGCTGAAACTTCCCAGAACATTTGGAGATTTTTCATCCCAACAGAGGAAGAAATGGTCCAAAATGTGTGGGAAAAATAATAATATGCAAATCCAGCATATAAACAGAATTACTGGGCCAGAACTGAGCGTCCCAGAACCACAACACAAGAACCCAGCTGAAAACAGAGCGAGGAAGTAGGTCGCTACACTGAAAGTCCACACGTTAAAACTCTTTGGAAGAAATGAATACTACATGTAAGAAATACGTTAAAGACAAACGAGAAAAACTTCTGCATGTCAAAGTAACACCACACATTCATGACGGCCCGGTTCTGAAGAGCAAAACGAGGTCAGACAAAAGTTTTATTGTTGCACCAACACGACAGAATCTGCTGGTTTCACCTGAGAGCTGAGCGTCAGTCAGACTTAAAGGTCCAATTTGTGACGAAGCTGTTTTTTTTCCAGTCTCATTCCCGACTCAAATACTGACACTGTGGGATTGTAGGTCGGGTCCGTACCATCAGTATCTGATGAGCTGGGAATGCTTACAAATTGGACCTTAAGACAAAGAACTGAGAGATCAATTTGAGTAAACACATGCAGATAGATGAGAAAGAAGCATCTTCACCCAGTGAGACAACAGAAAGTGATGCAGGAACTTTACAAAGAGCGCAGACGACAACAAACTGTTTCCAGGGGACATTAAAAAGTGACGAATGCGGCTCAGACACACCTGAGATCAGCCAGGTGAGGTTGGAAATGAGACACAACGGCACCAGCTACGATTCACGTCTGTCTGGGAACGCTTTCAATCATCTCTTCACTGATGATATCAAGACTTTCTGAGGACTTTAAATAAATTAGAGGCAGGCCAACGAATCCTTCAAGTTAAAATGCAGAATTGATTTCAATTTCAATCAATACTCAACACATTTCTTCATCTCTGAGAGGTTTTGCAACAATGGGAAAAAGATTTCCAGTTCTACTTCATTAGACGAAGACAAACAGGTGCTGTGAACGTGTTTGTACCTCATTTTCACTCCTAGAGGCTGCGAAAGTGTGTGTGTGTGTGTGTGTGTGTGTGTGTGTGTCAGACAGCAGACAGCTGTTCTGGGCTCTCACAGGTGTGACACTTGTATATTAATAGGTGGTGCGCTGCAGGTCTGGGATCAGCAGCAGCAGCAGAGGGACTGATAGACTTGATCAGCTGATGCAGAAACCTTTAAACTGAGGTTGATTTTCACTGAATATGAAGGACAGAAGGACACTGAAGAAGTGTCACAGACAGTGTCAGAAGTTAAACCCTCAGCCAGAGAGGACAGTAACACTCTGCCTTCAGACATGAACCTCTCCTTAAAGATAAAGATCTCCACTCATCGACTGGCTGTAGACTTTTATCTTATCAAACCTTTTCAGATTATTCTCTCGTAACTTTAGTCGCCCTCTGAGGCTACGTTCTGCACAACTATCAGGATAAAGACTCCATCTTTTTTTATTTTAGCAGACTGTAAAGTCCCTCTGGACTGATTGCGGTGGATTCAGATCACCTGTGTGCAGAGTGTGGACGCTGGAGCCTGATGGATGAGTGGCAGCAGCCTGGGACCTTCCTGTCACAGCCAATCAGAGGGAGGGAGAAGGCTTAAGAGAGGTGGAGACCGGCAGACCCGGGTCAGACCTGAACTCTGGTCTGTTGAGACGTCTTTCTGTCCTTGTTTGTCCTAATTGAGGGAAATTTTGAACATTCAGCAACCTGGTTGGGAAAAAAAGCCAATGATAAACTAGGATTAGCTGCATTAGCTTGGCGCCTGCAGGTTCATCGTCACTGCACCTCTTTACACTCACCTCTTTTCTTTGAGGACTTTAAAGAAAGACATTTTGGTTTCATTATTGAAGAGGGACTTGTGAGAGTTGGGATTCCCCATGAATGTGCTTGACGCCACGAGACACTGCTTTACAGGCTAACATTAGCAGCGTGTGCTACCGCTCTATCCCAACAAGTATCTGGACACCTCACTCTTAGACATGAATGCACAAAACTCAGGCTATGAGGTAGAGGGGAGGGGCTTAATCCTGCTTTCTACATGAGATATACGAGAAGAAGAAATATGTAGATTGCCTCAGTTCCCTGAGTCTGTCCAGGCCCTGTTGAGACGTCTTTGCTGTCCTTGTTTGTCTTAATTGAGGGACATTTAGAGCATTTAGCAACCTGGTTGGGGAAAAAAAGCCAATGATGAACTAGGATTACCTGCACTGCGGCTATGTTAGCTTACATCAGCTTGGCGCCTGCAGATTCATCATCACTGCACCTCTTTACAGCCACCTGTTTTCTCTGAAGACTTTGGAGTGGGTTTAAAGAAAGACATTTGGGTTTCGTTATCCCCCAAGATGCATTTTTGTGAGAGTTGGGATTCCCCAGTTGGGATTCCCCATGAATGTGCTTGACACCACGAGATAACTGCACCACAGCAGTGCTTTACAGGCTAACATTAGCAGCCTGTGCTACCCCTCTGTCCCAACAAGAATCTGGACACCTTACTCTCAGGCCACGTTTATACACAGCAGGGTATTTAGAGAAACGAATATTTCCCCCCTCCGTTTTCAAAAATAACATCGTGCACACAACATCGTTTTCAAAAAAGTTGTCATTTCCATCAACCTGCATAAATACGCCGTCGAGCGCCATTCTAACTCTGCCAAACCTCTGGGCGGCAGTGTAGGGAGAAGGATAAAGCCATGCAAGCCAATCAGAATCCTCAGAATCAACAACAACGAATAACACGAGCGACTTCCTGTTCCTTTCAAAACAACGCTCACATGACGTTAAGCATTTTCTGGCGCATAGCCTAATGAGCGTGAGAAGCTAAAACCCCGTTTCTCCCAGCTGACACGACAACACATAACCGGAGTTTTCCAAATTCTCTGCTTTGCCCGGAGTTTTTAGAAATAATCGTTTACTGTGATTAAAACAGGGTTTTTGTGTAAATGAGAGGCCAAACCGCCTGGAAATATCTGCGTTTATCCTTCGTGTAAACAGGGCTTTAGACATGAATGCACAAATGAGGCATCAGGCTCAAGGTAGAGGGGAGGGGCTTAATCCTGCTTTCTACATGAGATATACGAGAAGAAGAAATATGTAGATTGCCTCAGTTCCCTGCAGTTCTTTAATTTCTTGAAATAAACCAAATGCGGCCACAACTCCTCACTTTCTGATTCCTGTCCAAACTGCAGTGGACAGTGAAGGGAAATCGATGCAGACGGCCCTAACGAGAGAGAGAGACGTTTGTGAGTGTAAATAATAATAATAATAATAATAATAATGTGGGACGTGACGCTGAATGCAGATGGAGGCAGAATCGAGCAGAGACAGTGAGAATAATGGAGTGTGTTGATGGAATTACCATTAATTTCTGCAGCACTTCATCCAGAACTAATGGGAGTGTGTTTAATTCATCGTGAAGCAGCAGAGGCCACATTAGCAGCATCATCGGGCTAATGGAAGATTGACTGAATGAACGCGCAGTGCAGAAACCTCCGGTCACACGGTCAACGTGTCGCTGTGAACCCACGATATCAGACCGAGACACGGTCACACGGGCTTTCACGGGCCAGCGACGGGTCGTCAGGTGCAGAACTGCACATAGTGGAGACGTGTTGGGTATTTAAAGCGTCGTTAAAAGTGAACCAAACATTAATATCATCAGAATAATTCGATAAATGCTAACCGGAGGGCTCTGATGTGAAGCTACACATAACAAAGTACACAACATTAAGTACCCTGCTGATTCACTTCCTGTTGTGTTTATTGATTTTAAAAGTTGGCAAACCTGCCAGGGTGGCAGGAAAATACACTAAATATATTGTGTTTTTAAAATATTACTAAAACTGAAAGTTGCTCTCAACAGAATCTGATGTTAAATGTTAAGTATCAAAATCATTTTCTGTCAAATGTTCTGAGATATCGAGGTATTGAAGTGTATTTGTGTGTGTATACTGTATTATCTGAATAAAAATAATGTTTTTATTCTTTATCCACTCGGTGACGCTGTGGCAAAGATGGCAAAACAAAAAAACAAGTAAGAATCCCAGTTTTGGATAGAAACCCTGTCGGTGCTATGAAACGCAGCAAAAAACCCTCCATCACTACCTGCTGGTACCAAACCTTCATACATGTGAGCTTTTTCCACCTAGAGAAGGTAAAAAAAAGTACGCTCGCACTCTCACACGCAGTCGGAGATGCTCTTACCTCAGATTTGATCTCCAAATGGTTGGTCAGGAAGGCTAAGCTATCGAGCACTGATGTGTATTGAAACAAACTGCAGATTTGTTGCTGCCGTCATAAAAAACTTAGAAAAGAGACAATTGAATGTTGTTGTTTTTTATACCTTCATCACAAAATACCGGTCCTTTTTTAGTGTCTGTCAACAGAGCACCTGAAAACAACCCTCTCCAAGGCAAAAACAAATAAGAATAGATAGAATAGAAACCCCGTCAGGTAAAAAAATCCTGCTCGCACTCTTTCCTCAAGTGGATCTCCAGTCTAGGCTGCAGTCGGAGGTGCTCTTACCTCAGATTTGCATCTCCAGATGTTTGGTCAGGAAGGCTAGACTACCCAGCACTGATGTGTATTGAAACAAACATAAAAAACTTAGCAAAGAGACAACTGAATGTTTTTAGTTTTTTATACCTTCATCCCGAAATACCAGACCTTTTTTAGTGTCTGTCAACAGAGCACCTGAAAACAATCCTCTCTGCATAATGATAGTGACTGTAATCAATTAGGTCATTTTTCCAGGATGAACACAAACTAAATTATGAGAACAAACTGAACTCCTGTTCAGAGTTGAGATGTTGTCTGGATTCAGGCCACGTTTATACGTAGCAGGGTATTTAGAGAAACGAATATTTCCCCCCTCTGTTTTCAAAAAAGTTGTCATTTCCATCAACCTGCATAAATACGCCGTCGAGACGCCATTCTAACTCTGCCAAACCTCTGGGCGGCAGTGTAGGGAGAAGGATGAAGCCATGCAAGCCAATCAGAATCCTCAGAATCAACAACAACGAATAACACGAGCGACTTCCTGTTCCTTTCAAAACAACGCTCACATGACGTTAAGCATTTTCTGGCGCAGAGCCTAATGAGCGTGAGAAGCTAAAACCCCGTTTCTCCCAGCTGACACGACAACACATAACCGGAGTTTTCCAAATTCTCCACTTTGCCCGGAGTTTTTAGAAATAATCGTTTTCTGTGATAAAAACGGGTTTTCGTGTAAATGAGAGGCCAAACCGCCTGGAAATATCTGCGTTTTCCCTTCATGTAAACGGGGCTTCAGTTCTCATCTGTTGCATTCAGACAGACAGAAACAGCAGAAACAGAGACAGTTGCGTGACTTCATGCAGCCAAATTGTAGAGAAGTCTAAACATCTGGCTGAGGTCTCATCACAGTGTGGAAGTCTCAGTCACATCCTGATTGCAATGCATTCTGGGTACATTGAGATCTACAGTAATGAATTTTCCTCATCCAGATGAGAAATGCAAATGCAGACGGCAGTCAGGTGCAAATGGTGCACGATGTCGACACAGTGAAATGTGAGCTGCAGTTAGCAGCTGTGCAGACGGAGCTGCTCGGTACAAACTGGGGAAAAAGACTCACTAATTTACACAGAAATGCAGATTTTCGCCCTCGTTGACAAGTGAATATGCAGAGAGAGACCTGGAACATGCAGACGGCTTCAGCAGACAACAGAAACATGAAACTACAAGGAGCCTTTCACACAGCGAGCGGTGTTTTCAGAGCCTGAACCTCCAGGCAGGATGCAAAACCCGAGTCTCTGGTGTCACCACATCCCTTCACCTCGTGTCCAGAGCCAATTAGGGAGTAAACAGAACATTTATGAGCCAGATGAGTGTGTAGTAAAGAGTTGTCTCACACGTAGACACAACAATAGAATAAAAAACTCATGCACATTGTGTGTTCGTGTGTGAAATGAACACAACCTTCAGTTTTTAACCCTTTAATAAAACACATTCTCATCATTGTCTGGTTTGTTGGAAAAAAGAAAAGGTTCACAACAAAAGTCACAAGCAAAATGACACAATCACTCCAGTGCAACGTTTATCACGATGTTGAACACGATCCAGGAAAGATGAGCTACGGCAAGAGACTGAACACACCGACGGTCTAATGAGCTAATCAGGTACAGCTGCCACAGGTGAAGCCAGGAGGAGGAGGAGGAGGATAAACGAGGGGTAATCAGCTTCCAGCCGTGAGAAACAATCTGTACCAAATCTGTGCATTCTGTGTGCAACACAAGAAGCAAGAAGCCCCTTAAATCCAATTACTGGGAGGAGAAACAGTCTGACAGAACTGTGCCAGTAGTGATGACGTACCTTGTCACATTTCAGGGAGCTGTACCGCTCGTGTTTTTTCTTCTTTTTTTTAGTTTTAATTGATTAAAACAAACATTTATTCTCCGAGGAGACGGGGAACAAGAAGAAAGCTGCTTCACGGTTGCATCATTAGGACTTGAAGCTGTGTAGGAGGACTCGGTCAAGAGGTTTCAGAATAACTTCACTACACACACCCGGGGTTTTAATGGCTGCCACGTTCATAGAATAAAAGAAAATTACACTTTCAACAGACTTATGGTAATAAGGCTATAAATAGTTGTTTGTAAATGCCTGTATCTCTGCATCCTGAAGCACAAACTGCTCTTTTTTTCTTATCATGAAGACGTTTGAGTCTTAATTGGCGCTGTCACTCTTCCGACAGGGCGGCTTGTCCATCATCACCGCTCGGGCGCTCGTCTCCCAGCTCGACGGGAGAGCAGCTGACACCGACACTCCGGCTGATTGTTCACTTCAGGCCTCCTCTTCCTCCTCCTCCTCCTCCTCCTCCACGTGTCCTGAGTCATGCATCATTTACAGTCGTCTGCGACGCCGTCTCCAGTGTTTCCACGTTTGTTTACAACATATGGTGAGACGACGGACGGCAGGCTGTTTGACAGAAAAGATAATTTCTCCTCTGAAGATGTTTAGATGGCTGCCTGACAGCCGAGTGTTTACTGGAGAGTGAGAGGGGATGAAGAGAGAGAGAGAGAGAGAGAGAGGGGGGGGATAAATATGCATTGAACAGATGGATGGAAGATAAGAAAGGAGAGGATGGAGCATTGCATCAACATAAGGAAACGCAGCAGTGACAGGATTTGCAAAGAAGACAAAGACACTGCTCTCGTATTTAAACTTCTAAAATACTGCAGAATTATAAGATTAGTGATTAGCGCTATATATTCAGAGCAAAATGATCCAATACATTTCTAATCTATGTCCTGCCTGAAGTCTACAGCTGCTGGATGATTTAAAGATCCTGCAGCCACGGAAATTTAGAAAAACCCATCAAAATGATATATCGCCTGCAAGTTTACATATTTTTTCTGTATGTTGTCTGTTTACCATTTTTATACGCACAGTTTAGTTTTAAGAAGGAAATGCTACACCAGAGTGTGTGTGTATGGTATCTATTACTCCTAAGCAGGGGTGTTTTGGGGTTACACACATTTAGAAAAATGCTGTCACCCCATTGGTTTCCCAGTTAAACAGTCATAAGTCATCTGCATAGAAACATTTAGGTGCAAATAAAAGCACTTAGTGATTCTGACTGTTGGGAAAGTATCTTCAGTGAGTTACCTTTCAGAAGTGACTAAAACAATACACATTAATACCGTATTTCACCAATTAATCTCCGGGCCGCAAACAGCCGCCTGGTTCTTTTAAACGCCTGGGGTCAGCACCCTTTTTGCGTATTAAACGCCCACCTGAATAACCGCCGGGGCGATTATTTGCATTATTTTTGCAGAAGTAAACAGTCGGCACTTCCGTTTTCTGTCAAAATAAGAGAAGTAGCTAACGTTAGAAAAGGGTGTACCGTAATCTTAGACTCTTATTTTGACAAAAAACAGGAAGTGTCAGAGAGAACGACTTCGAGTTTAACGGCCCACCTTCACACAGCGGAGGACAGGTCAACACGGAGGAGAACGGACAGCAGATGGACATAAATGATAACGTAAGAAGGAAGAAAAATAAAAAGTATGACGCTATGTTTAAGCTTGGAGCTGTGAAATACAGCTGTCACAATAATGAACGCCTGGGGTCAAAGCTGATTCTGCATCTTAAACACCCGGGTTATTAATTGGTGAAATACGTTATACACATTATAATGCAATATTTACTTATACTAGAACAGTTTATGCACATTTATACACTGTACTTCTATTCAGAGGATATTTTACTAACTTGGGCAAAAGCACTTTTACCTTCAACAACAAAAAAAGGGAACATGTCATGATGAGAATAAACCAGTATTTCAGGCAGAGCGCAGAGCGTTACAGCTCAGCTACATCCCTCCTGATAAAAGCCATTTTTATATCAGATGTCAGAAAACAACCACAGCAACACCAACAAGAGAGAAATGTCATAATAAAGAAGATAAAAGTGTTCTGCTAAGTTTCTGTTCAGTTGTGACTCGTTCTGTCAGCCATGTACGAAACAATTTGTTCGACAACACAAACTGCTGTCCTATTTACAACCTGCCTTTTAAGTACAGTGCTGCTCTTTATATGGGTTACATATTTATTTATTTTACATATAGTTGAATGCATTTGATTTTTGACAGCAGGTGTTTCAAAGAGTTTCTGATTGACAGCGTTCTCTCGTCAAGGTGAAGCTGTTTTAACAAAGTGATCTGACAGGTTTGAAACAGAAAGAAATTGCTATTCTTACAACAGAAGGTCGTACAAACCAGCAGCTGAGAAGAGTTTTCTGTCAGATATGTAGTGAGTGTGTGTCATGCATGTAGAGCAGAGCTTTGCTGAACCTCACCTCGGGCTCAACCTGTATGCTGTCGATTTCCCTGCAGGAACAGCACACGGCTGAGGACCAGAGGCAGCCGACTGTGTTTGTGCTCGCTGGCAGTCAGATGTGCATGTTGGAGTCTTTAACTATAGATCAGGGACTCCAGGAGCCTCCAGGTCAGAGAAGCAGGTGTGTGTGAAGAGAGTTTTCCAACCAGCTTCAAACCTGGGATGGACTGAGAGCTACACACAGTCCCTGGAGGTTTAACATTTGTGTACAAAGAGTTCAACTCACCAAGAAGTT
>CM077787.1:2496508-2522356 GCA_039737535.1 Lagodon rhomboides
ACTGAAACATGAATGTTTTGTCAAAAATAAAGTATATTGAATTATCAACTTAGATATTGTGATGGTGTTTGGTTCAGTGTGTATTAAAACTAATGAATCCTTAAGTTTGTAATCATGATAAACTTTATGCCCTTTACAAAGAAAAATTGGATTCAAAATCCATCGATTCTGATAAATCACGCTTAAACGCTTTGTTAAAATTATATACTTTTTAATTTACCTATGAATTTTGAAAAATACTATTTCAGAAAAATATATTTACAAGGTGGATGTAAAAAAAAATAAACAAATCAATAAAACTCTTCATTTTATGTGATATTTCATTGTGTTTCAGTAGTGACAAATTTTGGAAGAGGAAAAATATTCCAAAACTGTCTGAAAATACAAAATGAGAATTAATTGTACAACTACTAGAAATGTGTACCTTGGATATTATACAACTAACATACCTGAAAAGTTTTGGGGAAAAGACACATTTATTTTAAGATGTTTCCAACTGTGACTTTGCACCAATTCTGTAGAATGGCCCATATACCACACAGCAAAGCACAGAAATAAATGCTCAATATGATATTGCCTTGTCAAAAGTGCACATGACATTTCACCTATCACATATTTACATTTAGTTGTAAAAAAAATTCAAGACAGGTAGCTTTAGCTCATTTTAGTAACTATTATGGTTCATACTAGGACATGTAAACTGGCAAACTTAATATAAAACACCAAGACTGTATTATGGTTTTACACTAAACGTTTTATTTGGAACTATTGGAGAGAGAAAGATCCAACAGTTACCACAATGAGCAAGCACTAAGGCAACAGTGGAGAGGAAAACTCCCTTTTAACAGGAAGAAACCTCCAGCAGAACCGGGCTCATTGTGGACAGCCATCTGCCTCGACTGGTTGGATGTGAGAGAGAGAGAGAGAGAGAGAGAGAGAGAGAGAGAGAGAGAGAGAGACGAGAGAGAGAGAGAGAGACAGAGAGAGAGAGACAGACAGAGAGAGACATCAACAGCAATTACATGAACTTACTTGAACACCTATCAAAATATTATTTTTATGTATTTTTTTTGAGAGAAAGAGACAGAGAGAGAGAGGGGAGAGAGAGACAGGGAGAGAGAGACAGAGACAGAGAGAGGGAGACAGAGAGGGAGAAGCACATCAACAGCAATGTTAACAAACAAACAACAAACACATAATTTGGGCTTGAACAGATGTCTGGAACTCTGCTGTTGAAATGAAGAAAGTTCGAAAACCAGGGCTGGAACTGCCTGTAACACAGAAAAGACAGAGAGCCAGCCAAGGAACCCAAGCAAACATACACTAACACAAGTAACACAACTATATTACACAACACTACACATCCATCTAACCCTAACCCTAACCGTTTGCCGAGCTGTAACCCTAATCCTCATTGATCAGCCTAAAGCTGCACAAAACCCCTTCATGGTCACTAAAATACATGGGCAACACTATTGACTGTACATCATAAACCCATGTTTTGACATACACATGGTCAATAAGTGTGCCTCTCTCTGTTGTGGGTTGTGTCACGCATTGCACAAACCCTTTCTCGACCATAAAACCACAAACAGATGAAGATGTAAAAACATCATCATTAAAGTCCCCAATCACAGCAACAGTTTTGTCAAAGGAGTCCAACCACTCCAGGAACGTGCTGAGATTGTCTTTAAATAAAGACACGGGGTATGATGGCGGTCGATAAATCACCGCCAACACTATGTCCACACTATCACAGGCACAAACCAAACACTCCAAGTTCATGTTTGGTGCCTGAACAACTTCAAAAACTACACCCTTGCTACAGTACAGACCAACACCTCCGTGTTGCTGTCCCTGTAGTTCCACTAGCACTGGATTAGTGCTACTGTACGACAGACATCGGGGACGACTATGAAAACTAAAACCATCTATCTGGACCGATTCTAGGGAAGAATCTGCAGGCAGCCATGTTTCAGTCACAGCAATACAGTTAAGCTGCAAATGCTGTGTACATGACACTAAATCTGCCACATGTCCAGTTAGACCCTGCACATTCATCAGAAACACAGAGAAAGTATTTGTCTCCAGGTTGGGCCTGAGCACATTTTCTGTTAGAAATTGAGGCATGCTTTGAAGTGCATCCTTTATTCGGTCATTGCAAAATATTGCCTTGTCTGCAAAATCCTGAATCACCAATCCTGATAGAGTCCTAACACGACTCAAAGCTACATACGCCTGTCCTGGAGCAAATATTTTCTTAAGAGACACCACTGCTTCATCTACAGTGATGCCCTGTGTTTTATGTGCTGTGACTGCCCAAGCAAGTTTCAATGGAAATTGCCGGCGCGTCCCACCTTTACTAGTGGCCCTTTCCTCCTCAGGCGTGATCCCTGTAGAGCCAGCCACCACCGGCGGGGTATGTGCACTGGTTTTCCTCCTCTGAGCCCCAACTCGCTCATCATCAAACTTAACATAAACCACCTGAGGAAACTTACAACCAGACTGATATACAATATCAGTTACTGTGCCACATACCCCATTCACAAGACCATCAACAACATCAACATTTTTGATCAACATGACACGAGCGCCTTTACCCAAACGCAATGTCTCATCTAAGCAAGTGTTAGATGTATTGCTGTGATGGCCGCTCATCAACTCCAACTTCCCAGTTCTTTTGTTATTGACAAAGTCCTGGGCGTGGATTTCCTCGTACTCAGGACATGCTGTAGACAGCTGCTGAACATTGTGATCATTTACCTGACTATTTGTAGCAAATACATGTAAACCTGAGCTGACTTCACCAGTCTCACGATTTTTCAGTATCGCTACATCACTGTTCAGCAAAGGAGTCCCTTTAGTACGCGTTCTGAGCCGATTTAACAAATCAGCAAACTCACAATCCTTCTGCCTTACAATCGTTGTCAACTCAACAACCTTAAATAAACTGGACCAAAGGTTCACAGTTACATTATCATTGTACAACGATTTCCCTCTAACAGGAGGCAGCTGATAAAAGTCTCCGACAGCAAGTACACACACATTACCAAACGGTGCAAAATCACCTGTTCGTTTCATCTGCCTTAACCGTCCATGGATGTAAGCCAGGAGGTTATGATCTACCATGGAGATCTCATCAATAATCAAAATCTGCAGATCACTAAACTTAGCTCTCAACGAATTGAGCTTCTCTTCCCCTAAGGGAGTGTACGGCAAACGTACATCCTTCCCGATGCTAAATGTGCTGTGTATCGTTGTTGCATTCAAATTATATGCAGCAATGCCTGTCGGAGCTGTCAACAAAACACACACGCTATCAGGATGACGACTAACGGTAGACAAAAGTCTCCCGGCCTCATACTGAATGGCTTTAATCAGGTGACTCTTACCTGTGCCGGCACCTCCAGTAATAAATACGTGAAGGGGCTCTGGCTTTTTACCTGCTACCCTATCCAAACACCACTGTCGAACCCGATAAAAAATGGACAACTGAGTATCGTTAAGCGATCTAATTAATGTCAAGCCCTCACTTCGGGTCATGACATTATTCCTTTTCTCCAAATGAGAAACCTGTCGCCTGTCAACAGACAAATCAGGAATATTTTCCTGATGTTCATCCACTAGCTGTGGATTATCGCGGAGTTCCTGCAAACACTCTAAGCGTTCCAGCTCAGCCTCTGGACACAGCTCAGCCCAGGCATCCTCTAACACACCCTCATCATCTATCTGCTGCCGAGCATCATCCATCTTATCTGCTTCAATCTCAAAGTGACGTCTATTAGAATCAACAATAGACTTCACAGAATGCCTGGACCCATCACTAAACCTCACATAACCGTGACTGTAAAAGTCTTCAAAGGTTACATAGTTAGTGGGTTTTAGGTGGGAGTCTATGCGATGTGGCAGGAACAACTGCAAGATGCTCTGATGAAACAACTCTGGACTTTTGGTCTCAGAGAAGCGAGCATAGCGAACTACAGCTGGTTGTGTCCGTGTCCTCTTAGCTACAAAGCCATACTTGCCTTGTAACCGAATAGGACTTTTACATTTCTCATTTTTATAGAGAACACGATACTCGGACACAAATGCAGCCAGACACATGTCACTAAAAACACCATCATTCGGTCTGTTCCTGTACCGGTCAACAATGCTAGTCATCCACATGTCTTCGGCGCTAAGACCATGTGATGCTGCAGAGGCTGCCTTCTGTTTTAACACACTTATAGGCAAACTCATCCTAACGGTACTGTCCCCTGTGGGAATGAACATGACCTTCCTGGAGCACTCTTTCAGATGCATATTAGTGAGCCTGTAAACAGCCTCCTGAGCCGACACATCCCTATGGTGCAGGTAAACACTGCCCATTTTCTTCAGAGCCTCTTTAGCATTAACATTACCTTCTTTAGAGGCCTCTTTCTGTGCATTGCCCAACAATAACCCCATTTCCCGCTCAGCCTTGGAAATGTACGAAATGATATAAACTACACAGGCATATGCATCAACAACAAACTGGATGTCCATATTGGCATTCCAGCACTTTAACAAAGGCTTACTATAGTGGTTAATCCACACCTCATTCACCTGCCTTTTCAACACAACCTGAGTGCTCCGAACACGACTACTATAAGCTTCCTCAAAAGCTTTTTGTGTTATCCCTAAATGATGCAAACAGTTGTTCTACA
This sequence comes from Lagodon rhomboides, assembly GCA_039737535.1. Classification (NCBI taxonomy): domain Eukaryota; kingdom Metazoa; phylum Chordata; class Actinopteri; order Spariformes; family Sparidae; genus Lagodon; species Lagodon rhomboides. The sequence continues at coordinate 2,501,194 of CM077787.1, forward strand.
CTATCATAACAACTGTTCTCATCTGCCAAAGCTGTCTTAACAGCTGTCAAAATTCTCTTGGCCTGTTCCTTCTTCCTTTTCTTTTCCTCTATACGCCTATCACACTCACAACGTGCAGTCATGCTGTTCGGATCAGGCGGACAGCGGCACTCTTCTACAACCTCAACAGGTTGAACACGACTGATAAATGTACTAGTAGAAACAGGCCTGGGAAAATTGAAACGACACACAGTGTTTTTCTTTTTACAAGTCTTTGAGTGTCGCTTTGAGTGTTGCTGAACAGTGGAAACAATGTCGAGCAACTCCTCATCTGATGAGGGCAGTTCACAAGTCACATACTTATCAATAAACTGAACTACCTCCTCATCAGTGTTCTTGTCAATCAGCGGAGCGTTCTCTATCCAGAAGAGACAATGGACATGAGGAGAACCTCGCTGCTGAAACTCAACCCGGTAAAAGTAATCCTTAATTTTACCTATCGGATTAGATGGAGACATCAAAACCTCCTTAAGGAAACAATGCCACCTAAAATCAAACATTCGAGCTGCAATGACAGGGTTGCGACGCAACAAGTCACACTTATCAGCCCACTCTAAATCCTCTACAGTGGCTGTTCGACCCTCCTGCCTCAGAATACTATACAGCAGATTCGTCCAACGAATATCTGCTGCACTAAAAGAACAAAACCACGTGGGAACGCCCAACTGACGCACACAGGCCAAAAGGTCACGCTGTGCTACCTGCCAAAAAGCTGGAGTGCCTCTAATAGGCTTAAGAAAACGATAACCGTCATCAAACTCCAACATCTGCTTCAAAGAGTCCTCATTATTTAAAATGTCAGAGACTTTGTAGGACCTTTGACCCCCTTTACCTTTACGTAGAGCTATCGAAACATTTGACACGACCTGTTCAACCTCAGACATATACTGAGCAAAAAATATGTATTCAACATTACATGCAAACCTGCCGTCTGCATGAAGGATCCTATTGTTGAAGTATCGCGACAAAGTCAAGCGATATGGCCGAGACGCGTGATAAGTGTTTCTGCCCTGAGGAAACAACACAGGAAAACACTTTGCTTCATTCGCAGTATCACTAAGCAGCTTCACAGGATTGTTGCCTTCTGCTGGCGCTACATTCAAAATACCATCACAATATTGATCAAGCACCTCCTGACCAATATCTACAGGCATGAGACATGTATCCTGAAACATGCCATGCTGCTGTCTGTCATGCAGAAGCTCATCCTCAGCTGCAGCATCAGAACTGTCTACAGTTTCTGATGCCTCAGGAACTTCAGCTTCCTGTTCCTTACAAAACTCATTTAACCAGGCCTCATTAAACACAATATCCTTATAAAGGCTATTGGTCTCTTTTAAATACTGTAAGGCCTGCTTAATGCGCAGAGTATCAACAAATTGATACTCATAGTGACCTTTATAGGTCAACTTACGCTTCAACTTCACTGCCAACAAAGACCCCTCCATATTGGAACGGGGCAACAAGTTACCAGTCTGTACAATGTTAGCAGGAACACAGGTCACTGGACCATGTACTCCATTTTGCCCCCCTTTAGGCAAAGCTAACATCTTCATAAATGGAATATGCAATGCTATCAAATGCTGCTCTAAGCTGTTCAAACATGACAATTCAGGAGCAACAGGATCAACTGTGAGATTGTTTGACCAACACTCAGGTGGCATCTCACCTCTATTAATCTTGTAATGGCAACTGTGACAAATCCAAAGCTTCCCCCGAGCTGTATCTAACCAGTAACAAGGCTCATCACAATCCTCAGTACACTGATGCAAGTATTCCTCTGTTATACACTTTGCTGCTATTGAGGCTACTCTCTCACTCTTCCTATAATCACCCTGTTTACAATGCAAAACCTGGTGTCTAAACAACAATCTATGGCATACACAACAGACAAACTCTGGGCCATCCTTCACTTTGTCTATAAACTGCCGCATTACAAACTCAAACTGCCCTGTCTTCTCTTTCTTCACAAGCCGTTTTCGTTTTACATCAACTGCAACACGTCTCTTATAATCAAGATTTTCACGATATTTCCTGATGCTTGCAGCCTTCAAAACATCTCTATGCAATTTATTTGACCGGTATTTACTTCTACTCATTTCAATCATGCGTCTTTTATGTAATTCATTGTGCTGATATTTCTCTGCACTAAGAGTCTTAACCCTTATCTTATGTGCAAGATTGTCTTTATATTTCTGGACACTAAGTGCCTTAATCCTTAATTTATGCGCAAGATTATCTTTATATTTCTTGACACTAAGTGCCTTAACCCTTCCTTGTGCACAAGATTATCTTTATATTTCTTGACACTAAGTGCCTTAACCTTTCCTTGTAGATTATCTTTATATTTCTTGACACTGAGGGTCTTAACCCTCATCTTATGTGCAAGATTCTCTTTGTACTTATCAACACTCGCATGCTTCTTCAAGTCCCTATAAAACACATTCTGTTGATATTTACTCTTTTCATATGCCTTTACAAATTCCCGACGCGAGTCATTTGTCTTTCTAGGTTAAATACATTTTCTTTCTTAAATAATCACATGAATCAGATCTAATCCGATTCGAGCTACCAACACCAGAAACATCACTCTCAACTCTACTCCGCTCTCTAAAGCTATAGCCTCCAGAAACAAGTGTGTTAACCCTACAATAACTATAACAGTTCTGTGTTTGAGGCTGATGAACACAGAGAACTGACTCGTAATGGCTACCATCAACATTCTGCAAATACACACCTCCACGTGACAACCTACTACTCTGACAACTATATTCAAGCCAGCGATCATTATAATAGGTGAAAACACTAACACCTAAACAATCAGCTGCTGCCTGAATCTCCATCTCAGTGGCCCAACTACCAACATTACGCATCTGTGACACCTTCAGATATTCTGATATGGAGGAATACTCACTTCTCAGAATACCCTGATATGTCACAGGATTTCTCTCAATGTGCTTCACCACAGCTAGTCTAATTTTCCTATGGTACTTCTGTGTACCACTAATGGCCTGACTAACAGCACTAAAAAAACAGTTGCCATCACCTACAATCTTCTCTGTTGTACAAGGAGTCCCCAAGGGACCGACAGCAGAAGATGCAGACTCCACTCTCTCAGACTCTATGTTCAACTGTTTACACAGAGCGAGACCAACATCTTTGGAAAGGGGATGAAATTGTATGTTTTTACAGGCTACATCCCCAACAAACGCAATATCCAAATTAACATCAATATCATCACTGTGTTTAGCCTTCTTAGATGTGCATTTTCTAAATGTGAGCTTATGCTTCTCACCTGTCGTAGTGGATGCACCAACCACTGGTGTAACAGGACTCTCCTCAGTAGGAGCAGTAACCTGTCCATCTCTACATTCCACGCCTGCCCCTGTGTGCTTCACACAAACACCACTGATCTCAAAGAGCTTGGGTGTTTGTTTCACAGATCCTGCAAACTTAGTAAAGTGCTCCAGCACATGCTGGAGCAAACTGAAATAGAGCACAACGCTCTGCCCTGCACTATCGACCATCCCATCTGCACCGCGAGCATGGGAGTCCACTACCGCATACTTACCTCCTTGACCAATGATGGCACAAGTATTGCCAGCAAGCGTCAAGAAGCAAGTGTTGTATTTTGTGCACATGTTACTCAATCCATCAGAGAGAGTGGTGTGCACACCTGCATCAATGAACTGTCCCTCAACAACATCTACATCCCCAGCAACAAAATCACCAAACTCCAAATCAAATGTGTTTCCGTCAAGGACACACTGCTGAGGCAAATCTGGGACACAAAGGCGCTCAGCCCCAGCACTGATCCGGTTTGCGTCCCTCAGTGACGTGTACAACTCATCACCTGAGATCACAACCTCATCCAGTGTGGCAGGCTGCCATGAAAACACACTCTCTGTGGTGTGTTTCACCAGAGCAACTAAACTAACAGCCACACACTGAAGCCCGGCATATTTAAACCGCTGGTCGCCTTGATGGAAACTTCCTCTAACAGAAGCGCGACCCTGGGACTGAGTGGAAGCCTGTGGATCCATCAACACAGGAACACTTGAAGCTTCTCCCTCAGAAACACACTCCTCCACAGAGATGCTGCTCACACCAAACCATTCTGCCTCTAATGACTCCTTAAGATTCAGGATGTGAATCATAAGGTCATTCCAGCACGTGTTAAACACAACAGCACACCGACCTATATCTGAAGCCAACCCTGAATCATTGCGCTCCCCACAATCAACTACTACCAAGTACTCCCCGTGCTGGATGATCAAGATGACTGCTCTGTTAAGGTTCAACACACACATCCCATCCCTCGACACATGCTGCTGCAGCTCCTCTCGCAACTCAGTCCCATCATTAAATGCACTAAACTCCTTGTACTCACCCTGACCTACATCCACCTTCCACTTCCTACCATACAGACCAAGGTCCTGCTGACTGAACCCACCCCTCTTTTCCACCCAAGCTGACAACTTCCACCCCTCTACACGGACATCATCAATGTCTGGTGCACGCCAAGTACAAACTGGAGACACGCGATGTCTTGCTGCCGCAACAACACTGCATGCCACGTACGCATCAACTTCAGAACGTGACGCTGCTGTACGAAGGCTTTTCCCTAACACTATTGGATGTGGAGCACTATCACAACACCTGCAAGGCAAGGGCTTAATACTCTGACCTTGAGGCTGAAGAGGCACAGAGCGAGGAGGGACAGGCGCAGGAGGGACAGCCGCAGGAAGGGTCACCACACCAGGAGGAAGAGTGGGCCCCGACGCAGCACAGGTCGACACAAGGTTTGGTGTCGCCTCCTGCAACAGAAGAAGAAAGAAAACAAAAACATTAATATTGGCATGTACAGACATGATCATATGAAACACTATCGTGCTGCCACATTAGCTGCAATGACAGACAATTCCAAGTATCCTTCAAATAACTTTACTAGCCTCCTGCTCCAGCATCCGGGCTTCAGGACGGACAGTCAACACAGATGCTGAGGTCACAACCTAATGAAAGACAGAATAAAAAAAGATAAAAAACCTTAACCACACAGGAAAAATATCTTTGCTTCCTTCTTAAACTTTCTGAGTACACTGATAGCCTGTTTACTCGAATTCTGCTTCACATTCCCTTCACGCTTATTGGTAGATCAGTAACAAAACTCCTCCTACCTTACTCTCTCCCGCCTCCTTCACGACACTGGCAGACACCGGAGCTCTGCGTGTTGCCACCACCTGCAAATAAAAAAAATACAATCATAAATAATCTCATAAACAAAGTAAAACCAATGAATTTATCTTTCCTTCACAATAACATAATATGTGTGACATTTTAATAACCAGTTAACTCTTCAACATCCAACACAATCTCCAGCTGGATTAAAAAACTACATACCTGCTTCCTGGCATGTCTGTGCTTCACGGAAACAGGTCTGGAGCGACGTTCCACAGGCGAGGTCTAATGTGAGTCAAAAGAAAATAATCAAATATTTGGACAACAACCCACTTTTACACCCTCACTATTGGATTCTTTCAAGGGTCAAGAAGGGAAAGCAACTTTAACACTTTATCTATCAGATGTAACTTTCATGTTAATTACCTTGTTGCCTGTGGAAACGCCGCCAAGAGCCGATGGAACAACGTTTTCCATGGCAACCAACATATTTGGTGAGAACCAGACAGGATTCAGTGGAACGAAACACTCCCGCATGGCCACTGGAGCGCCATCCACCTGTATGACAGACAGGAGGATTATTTATAAAAGCTGAAATTTTCTCAGACAAAGCACACACAAACTATCACTGTCGTGTAAATATAATAGTTAAATCAGAAGATAACTTACCACATGATGAACCACCCTCTTCCGGGATGAACCAGAGCCACGCTCATGGTCACCAGAGTGGTTCCTCTGTAATAACAAAGAGCACAACAAAATGAGGATCAGTTTACAACTTTATTTGCCTTCATGAAAGTATATTTACAGTGTCCAACCGCTTACCTTCCTGCCTGACTCCACGGATGTCCATTCAGGCGGGGGGGTCCGTTTACGTGCGACCTCCCCCACCACAACCACACGCGGAACAACCCTAGGCCTGGGTGTCAGCGTGGGAGACACCGGGCGTGGCACCTGTGGCGTAGGTGCCGGTGTCTCCAGGTGCTGTGTGGTGGCAGCCAACAGCGACTCCACGAGGAGGGGGGTCCCCATGTCATCACTGAGGTGCACCTACAACAAAACAATGACAGAAATTATTAAGCATTATGTTAAAAAAGGTGACTTTTACTTCCAAACAGTATGTTCAACAGTGTCATTGCTGTATCATTTTACATTGGAAACATATTGGTGATATTAAAATCATATATTCTACTTACACCATCACGACACCAAAGTCTCCGGTTATTCAGGGGGAAGCGGTCAGCATGGTGATAGTACTTAACACCTAAAAGAAAAGACAATTAAGGATGAATGAAAAACCTTTAAAAAAAGCAATGTAAACTTTCTTATTACAAAACCATAATAGGTCAAAAATAATTAAATAAATAATTCTCATAAGCGACCACAGAACTGTTTAGAACGACTTAATTATTCTCAAACATACCAAGGCGTGCTGACACGCGGTGAAATTCCTGACGGAAAAACTCTTGGACATCCCCCGGGACCGTCAAGCGTGGAATGAGGTCCACAACGAAAACCTGCACAGAAAGATAATGGTTCATTACAAAATTTTCCTGAACTGAACACATCAGCATCACTGAAAAAGAATACATGCGTATCATACCTGAGCAGTCGGCCAGACGCTGCAGACAGTGGCCAAGTAGCGGGCAAAAGCTGCGCCCCCATGCTCGGACGTAGGACTGGCCGTCAGGTTGTTTCCTGGAGCAGTGATGCAGACAGCATCAGGGGTCCGAGGAAGAACAGCGTGCTCAACCTCGGTCCTGAGCTGGTCGGCACACGCCCCCGGAATCGACATGACACCAAAGGAGTAGCGGTCCTCTGGCATCGGCACGATCCCATCCGCAAGGGAGCGGAGATGGGACGCCCCTACAAGAAGAACAAACTGGAAGAAAAGACAGGGTTTGTTTAAGGATGAAGACAAACAATTGAAGCTTATAAACATCACTGTATTGTTTATGAATTCTTCATACCTTCTTCCCTGGGACCTCGGCTGGGATGACAAACTTGAACTGGCGCCCAGTGTGCACCGAAGTTTGCCATCGACGCACTCTGTGGCGAGGACCTGTGCCACGACCTGTTGATGAACATAAAACACAAAAACTTAATATTCATTCACAAATACAAGTGTTAAACCACATGTGTGAACACTCTACTACACTGTTAAAAACACAAACTGTATCAGCAGCATTAAACACAGACTTACAGCAAGAATACATAATCCAACAAATGAAAGATTGATTTAAACATGGAAGACTACTCACATGCTTCACCATCACTGGAGGCCGGCTGAGGAAAAACTACATGAGTCTTATGCTTTGACTGCCGCTTTCCCTCCCTCCACTTGGCCGCCTCGGAGCGACGGTACGACTTGCTGCGGGGCATCTAAATGTATGTAAACACAATCACAACATTACTTATATTACAGCACTGAACATCCACTGATTACGTAAACAAGACAGTGAGTCATATTTTAATAAAATAGCAACAACAAAATCATCAGAGCTACAGCTTTAAATACAATGAATCAAGCTAACTTAAAGCACATTTTACAATAATTCAGACTATACCGAGTCTCTGAACAATTATTATAACTATACACAACCGCTCTCAAACAATCAAACTGACATAAACATTCTTGACTGACAAAGCAAAAGCACTTTTTCAACCACACAACATTCTGCCAAAGATAATTACAAACTGCATACTTGTATCATCACATCAAAACATCCCAATTGCTCCCTCCATGAATTTCAAAACACGCTTGTCACAGTGTATGTATCACTGTTTGATCACATACCACAATTACAGTAGTGAAGTCTATCTCTCTCTGCTGGCAAACAATGCTAACAGCAAAGTACTGGATGACATAAACATTTGACATGGAAACGTGCACAAACTACTTTGGAAACTACCATTTTAATAAGCATCTACAAATGAAGTGAATGACTGAATGAAATAGCAACAAACACATCTTCACAAATACAGCTTTAAATGCACTGACTCAACCCACATTCACAAACAACATTCAAAAATAATTCTGATACTTTCAAAACTCTCTGCAATTCTTATAATTATACACAACATAGAGACAACAACAACAACCTATGATAAATATTCATACAAACAAAAACCCATATAAATGTGTTGACTGACAAATCAACGTTCACTGTAAACCACACACTTGAATCATCACACATAAACATCCCAACAGAGTCTCTGAAAACAATGCTGATCACTTACCAGGCCAAACTGAACAACGCAAAATAAAAATGATGCCAGACAATACTTTCTCTATACCTCTCTCACTCATTACAACATTAGAGAAAACTTACAGTGTACACTACACAACAAATTAGACGACAGGAAAGCCGTGTTACTGGCACATTTTGTGACATTTGACACAACTTATTCCATTTAGCCTTGTTATAATAGCATTCTCACCGATACATAGCTGTATTAATTAACACAAATATTGCTGAGCAGGTCCTTACAGCTAGTGGACTGTGACCCTACAGTTTGAGAGTATTGCTAATATAGGAGTATATTACAGGGTGCACTCAGTAAGTTACGTTTCATTTTCCTCTATACATTTCTCTGTCTCTCTGCAATAAAGACAAGGACGACGAAGTTCAAATTTTACTCCAGCCAATCACAGCGCTAAACGTACCGACGTTGAAACTTCACTCCCGACAACCACAGCGAAACAAATACCTCCAAATTCCAAATATTCTCGCACAACTCACAGCCTAGTAACGGAGTTGTTTACCACTGTGGCCATGTGATAGCTGAAACTATTTTACATATTACATTAAATGAATATAGTCTAAAGACGGACGTTGCTAGTAGCTTATAGCTGATTTATCAAACAGGCCCAACGCATATGCTGCCAAACACGTACATGTAACCTGTGCTAACAGCCAACTAGCTGTCCTGTGACTAACGTTACACAGCAACCAGCAACATTGCCAAATAAAACAGCAGGAGAAGACTCATTAACTTTAAACTCTGCTGCCGAGCAGTGCTCATAATGTTTGCCAACTACCTCTCTCGTGACTGCAGAGTAACGTTAGCCACAGTGTTAAAAGCAGCTAATACACACATAACATACCTTACTGAGGTTAGCAGTTATGCTAACGCTTTATACATTCCACATTAACTCACCGTGTTGAGCCAGTCGACACTCCGTAACAACAAAACAATGTTGTTATCTTGAACCGTGTGAAAATATCTGTTTATGTGAATGTGTGTATGTCTGTGTAATTATATCTCTCTTTGTCTCTCTAGTCAAAAGCCAGCAAAACGCTAAACAGACTTAAGTCTTGAAAGTTTTTTCCGAAAGGAACGTTACTTTTCCTCTCAGCTTTTTTTAAAAGCTTGCAGTTCAAATCCAGCCAACCAATCACAGCGCAGCAACGTCAATAAGCCAGCTACGGGGTAAGATAATTGTTGAGATTGTGATAACAACATACATTGATCATAAATTATTAGTTGGTATTGTTTAGAGGAATTAAACAAATATTTGAGCATCTTTAATTATATGAAACTAAATCAAGTTGTGCAGTTTTGTTAGTGGATGCTGACATCCTCATTGTAGCCTACCCCCACAACAAATATCAAATGGTCCGGTCCGCCCGACCGGAAGAGAACAAACGAGCAGTCAAAATACAGTAATAATATATTTAAAAACAATTTATGCGCTGGATTTAATATCTCATAACATGTATTCATGCCCGCAATAACAAGAATCTGCGAAACATTTAAATATAATTGTCTATCCACGCCACTTACTACACACGGGGACCGGAAGAGACGTAACTCCAGCTGCTGCAGCGATCAGCTGTCACTGACAGCTAACAAGTTTACTCCGCTAACATGTAAGCTGCATCCCACACGTCTATCAGTCTGGACAGGGGTATGTCGAGGTGATTCATCCCTTCACTTTCCTATCATTGTCTTTATCATTGTTGGGTCGCCAGTCAAAATAAACTACGTGATGAATAACAGAGACGACAAGCATGACGCTGAAGTTGTGACGTGACGTTCGTTTAGACCACGTGATGTAGTGATGCATTCCTATCAGTCTGAAAAACTAGGAATAATGACACTCAGGTGCTTTTTCGCTGCAGTTTGTGTTAAAGTACTTGCCAACACACGCTACGAATGTGTAAAGTCCTGCCCAGCACATTAAGGGTAATTTTTCAGAGTTTTAATGTCACTGTCTTTACAAATGTCTTACAAAACAAGTGTAAAACCTTCAATTTCTGTGATATTGTTATTATATTGTAAGGTGGATTGGAAAAAGATTCATGCTGTAATTCCATTATGACTTCATCTGCAGACAAACATATTTCTATGTATACAAAATTAATGTCCTCAATGCCAGTAGCATTGGAATAACAGTTGGGGAAAAATAAAATAAATGTCATCTTTCATGAACCAAAACACATGTATGTGCTAAATATAATTCAATTACAGCTTTATTGCACTTTGTGTATACTTTGAAAAGGCCGTTTAGGCTGATTATACAGGAATCTGAATCAACATTTAATTTATTTGTCCTTCAATCAACGACATCCCTTCATCACAGCAGCCACAGAAAAAGGTGTGGTAAAAACCAATAATTATATTAAAAGAATAAACAATGCAATACAATGTAAGAAATACAACTTAGAAGTCTCATATACATAGTATATAAATACTGTTCACACTGTTAACTGTATAACTGTAGCACATATGGGTACGTTACATTTAACACTTAGTATAATAACAGACAAAAGTAATTATTATATGACATATCCCACATGCTAGGTTTACTGAAAACAGTGCTGGTTGAAGAGTCTGACAGCAACAGGAAGGAAGGAACTCGATACCTGTCCTTCACACACCTGGGGTGTATAGCATAACACTGAAGGAGCTGCCAAGTGCTAACATAGTGGCTTGCAGAGGTTGAGAATCATTCGCCAGCAACTCTGACAGCATGTCCATCATCCTGCTATCTCCTACCACCTACATTAGGTCAAGAGGGCATCCCAGGAGAAAGGTGACATTCTTTATAAGTTTATCCACTCCTTTCCTTCCTGCTGTTGACATGCTACTGCTCCAACAGACTACCCCATACAAAATGGCTGATTCCACCACAGACTGATAGAAAGTTGTCAGAAGCAGCCACAGCACTCCAAAAGACCTGAGCTTCCTCAGCAGATGGACTCTGCTCTGACGTTCATATATTGCTGCTGTGTGAATGGTGAAGACCGTAACTTCCTGAAAGACAAATACATGAAACAAATGATCATTCAAACCTTTAATTACAAAAAAGCTAAACCAGACACATAGCATCAAGAACCATGACTATATACCTCCAACCAATTATATTTATCCTTCAACTTAGACAATGTCATCTCTGTCTGCCAAAACAGAATGTTTCACTGTCCAGGTTGCAATCTGGACAAAACTTCTAATACTTCATAACAGTCCAGCCATGAAAACATAGCCAAATGTACAGTCATACTCTAAGCACCACATAATTGACACAATAAATTACATTTCACCCCTTCCTGCACTGTTCAAAACACAGACATTTAACAGATGCATACACATTTATCACCCAATGCGGCCGCATAGGCAGCCCGCCCCGACAGCAGCATGCCACAACGTACGTGGCCTGCGAGGGCCCGTTCATCGCTGCTTGCAGCTTTAATTATTATTATTTTTTTTCTGCCCAAATGATCGCATATTTCACTGCCTGAACATACCCCAAAACGCATCAAACTTGGAATATAAGTCATACCTGGCGAAAAATTTTATAATCTATTGTCGTCCTGAATTTCCACCACTAGGTGGCGCTATAGTCAAGGAAAGTGTGTTTTGGCTAATAACTCCCATATACTTTGTCGCACATTCAAAAATCTTACATCCACGCGTTCACTGAATTGTGCTGAATCTCGTGGTATAGGCCACGCCCATTTCCGCCTACCGTTTTTTTCCGCAAATTCGCGAAATGTCGCAAACCTACTTTTTCTAACTCCTCCCAGGAAATTTCACCGATCTGCACCAAACTTTGCACACAGCATCTGTGGACCCTCCTGACAAAAAGTTATTAAAAGAGTTTTGATTACTCAAACAATACTCAAGTTATTAAATAACAACTTCCTGCAGATTTCGTTCCAAACAGGAAGTGCTGCATTTCTCCACATTGGTGTGTCCGAATGACATGAAACTCAGGTGACTACTTCCACATGAGCCCCTGAGGCTGTCTGCAAAATTTTGTGCCATGACCACTAGGTGGCGCTCTTTTAATGTAAGTAATTTATATCTCCACATCGGTTGGTTGGATTCACACAAAACTTGGTACACTTATTGCCAATGCCCTCCTGAGGATACGTGTTGAAGGTCTTACTGATCCGCCACTAGGTGGCGCTCTGGTGGCTGTCTGAATTCATAATGAGTGTGTATTGCGGGAGCTAGAGTGTGTGACATGGAGAGTGCTAGAGTGGAGAGCAGCTGGAAACACTGAGGACTAATTCTCTTCAGCCTGATGTGGATCCCACATCTTTTACTTCACATAGACAATATATACATAGAAATGTAGGTAATCTTGTTGGCTTTCAGCTGATGTTTTTATTTCAGATGTAGGACTCAAACTTTTGGCTGTAGAAGCCCTAGAGCGACAAGCACTCCAGCAACTCCCCCATAAGCCGCCATGTTAATTTTGAGCCTAAATTTCTGGAGGAGAGCAGACATTACCTGTTCTATCTCTCACTCTGGCGACCTCATTTTTCACTCTACAGAAATAAAAAAGACATCACAGAGTTCAACAATGTCTGCTGTTACTCACTGTATGAATATTCTAGTGATAACCCATGCACTTTTTTCAAAAATCGCAGGAGTTTGGAAGGCGTTTTCCCATTCGTTCTTATGGGGACATTTTCAACTTCAGTTCTGCCACTGCTGCAGCAGCCAGAGAAACTGTTCACCTTTTTAAGCTCTTTCAGCCCTCTTACCTGTCAGCTTTTCTGCCTTTACAGCAAGCAGCACACAGCACGCAGCAGGCCACGAGTGCTGCACACCGCGACGGCAGTACTCGCCGACACGCGCGGCCTGCGAGGGCCCGTTCATCGCTGCTTGCAGCTTTAATTATGAAATATTGCTTGAGATGTCTTCAATGCCAATGGTCCAGAACTAGTTTTTAGGAGTAGAAAAAAGTCCACACATTTAAAATCAGCACATTTTAATTGAAGCATTCGTATTGACTACATATTTTGTTCATATAAAAATGTGTGTGTGTGTAACATGCTGGGAGTATCCATTGCCGCTGTAAAAAATTAAAAAATCCACCTATCACTCGCTGCCACTGGAAAAATAAAATAAAATAAAATAAATTCCCTACCTACCCATGACCTCAACTGACAACCAACAGGAACCAAACTTTTTTTTTTTTAGGCCCAAGGGACTTTATCACTGAGGTGAGAAAAAAAAAAGCAAAATAACTAGCGCGGTGCCTCCACTGAAAACTTACTGTGCTATGTTTAAGCAAAAATTATGCAAGTCCTCAGAACTAAAGTAAATGGAGTTCACTCTAAAAGAATATTAAACAACAATATGTAAAGGTAAGACACAAAAATTTATTTTGCTTCAATCTTTCAACCTAGATCTTTGGAATAATACCTTTAAAAGGAGAAATGCTTCAGAAATAGATGAGTAAATAGAAAACAACAAACAAAACACTTCCTGTATGCTTTAAATCAAGACAGTAATACCTGAAGCATCAAAATGTTTTTGCTTTTACCCTTTTAAATCAATAGAACAGTTTAAGTTTCCTTCAACCAACCAGTAATGAAATGTGTATGTATGTGTATATGTGATTCTTAATCAAAAGATGTATATATGTCTAATTTTCAATCAAAAGAGTACACTTTTAACCCTTTCTGTTACCTCACATCAATGAAATGAATTCGTTTTAATTCGAGCTCAAACTCAACCTTTTTAATGCAAATAAACCTACGAGATGAGATTTTTAGCTTATTTGTAAACTAAATCCAATTTGTGGTTCTCTTTTAATAAACTATTCACTTGTGAAATAATTAGATGTGTTCTTAATATGTTATCTGTGTTCACACCTATTGACTGTTCAACATATGATATAACACGCATGAACAGAAATATCAAATCAGTGTGCTTTTGTGTACTCAAACACAGTAACAGTACCCACAGCTGTACCAATATATTTTAACAGTTCACATGAAAATAAAGAGAAATGATAATGATACCATGAAAAGTCTAACACAAGCGCTTGGATAATTTCCCTAATATTGGGGCCCATTCGTAGCGTTGGTGCACATGAAGTTTGATCCAGTTAGAAGAAGTTAAACTTTGAAACCGGGTCAGTTCACACAGTCTGCTTTAACACAGTCCCGTGCCTCTATCCTGGACTCGGTTCCGTTCCAATGTCAAGTACTCGCGTGACCTCTCCTCGTAGATGCAATATGGCGGTGCAGCCAGCCAGGCCGCAGAGCGATGTCCAGACAGCCCCGCGACGACTCCCGCAGCACCGGCGACCTGCGACACGTCCTCGTCCTCTGCGGTCACCTCGTCCTCGTCCGCTCCGTCCTCACGACCCGCACGAATGTCATGTGGAGACGTCCTCGTGTCCGTGCGGTGAAACAGTCTGGTTCTCTGTCACCGAGCTAACTCACAACACGGCTAATGTCGGAGCTAGTGACGGGGACCGCGCTGTCGCGGCTCGGAAAACAAACTTCACCGTCGTGTAAACTGCACACAGTCGGCTGAGATACGTGAAAAGAGTCCTCTGGCCGATTGAGTCTCTCTGGGCAGTGCGATATCTGGGCCAACATGAAGTCCGAGTCTCCAAACATTGACTTCTTTCTGTCTGCCGAGGAAACACACAGCCATCTCTCCGCTGTCCCGGGGAACTCTGGGATACGTCTTCCCGCGGAAACAAACAATAGTTTTTATTAAACAGGAAAAAACTTAACCTTTATCATTTTTAAAGACCATAGAATATTTTTAAACAATATAATACATGAATTACAGAGTTAATATATGAACAGTATTCATTTCAACACGACTATGGCAAAAACAGGAAAAACAGGATTCTGTGAAATGAAGTCCTACTCTACTCCTTCTTCTAGAACCAATATAAAGGGATAGACTGCATAGTTTTACCATCCCTAAGATTATAGAAACAGGGTAAAATACAAAATGAATGTTTTTACAAATTTTTAGAGAACCCTAGGCCTACATAAGAACTGAACATGATGCTGTGATATGTCATCTAAAATGGCTACCATCGGCCATGTTGGAGAGTAACTTAGCTGCTCAGAACATGGTTTTTGGGACTTCTGGGGTCCAGGAATTCATAATTAATGTTTTCTTGGTGATGTGAACCATTTTCCGACCTTTAAACCCAAGATGGCCAATTGTCACGTCCCAAAGTCGTCATCAAGCGTTCGTATGATGCTCTAATGAAAGCTGTGCTCGTGCTGAGTTGAGTTATAGACAGAATATAGTAATAGTTGTGTTTGTGCGATTAAAACTGCAGGACTATTTATGCGCCAAAGTTTTGTGTCAGAAGTATGATAATAAGTATGGAGAATAATAGATTCTGTGCGATGCACTGTGTACATCAGGCACGCTAAATTAATCAAGTATTGATCTGTTGACTATTGATCTTCATCATCAGGTCATGGGAGACATGATCAAGAACAATCATGAAGCGAGCCGATCACTGAGAGACACAGCTGACCACATTCGAAAGATGAAGAAGCAGTTCGCCAACATGAGGTATGATTATTGATTATCAGTCAATGCAGTGGGACTGCATGTAACTGCTTCTGTACACAGGTTAGACATTTCCTCCACTGCTTATTCCCAACATTTAGATCCGTCTTAGTTCAGAGCAAAATATGTTTGTTAGCAACAACTGATGTTTCTAACTGAATGATGCTAACTGATTTAATTCACAGGATGGAGGAGAAGGCCAGAAGACAAAGAGAGGATCTGATGGCCAGAAGCAGTCAGCAGGCCGAACAGACTGGAGGTGATCAGGGAGATGAGGATAAAGAGAGAGATCAGGAGGAAGACGGGAGTGATAGCAAGAAAGAGGAGAGCAAGCAGACTGATAGAAAGGAAAAAAAAAACTGTCCTCCATCGATCGTGGATCAGTGGGAGACCAACCAAACACCTCCTGGAACAATCAGGCTCATGTTGCTCAATACTCATTCGATGAATAGAAGAACATCCATGATCTCAAAGCTCATAACACAAAACAACCTGGACGTCTTTCTCACAACAGAGACGTGGTTAAGAGATAATAATGCAAAAAGAGTCCTCAGAGAGGCTTCACCAAAGGGGTTCAGGTTCCACTCTCAGGTGAGGACGGATGGTAGAAGAGGAGGAGGGGTGGCGATTCAGTTCTTAAAGGTATTGCAACGAAAACAACGTAACTTTGACTTTCTAAACATAACGACCTTTGAGTTTGTCGTCACAGTTCTGCAACATAATGATTGGGACCAACGTCTCGTGATCATCAATCTGTATCACCCACCAGGATACAACCAGCAACGATTCCGTAGGTTTCTGGATGAGTTTCAGAGTCTCCTGGATGAAGTCAAGAAGAAGTACAGCAGCATCATTATGACTGGAGATTTCAACATCCATGTTAATAAAAAGGAGAAGAAAACTAAAATGTTTAAAAAGCTTTTGGATAACAATAACCTTGAGCAGCATGTAAAGGAGCCAACACATGAAGGAGGTAACACTCTGGATCTGGTCATCACCACAAATGTTGAAGTCTCTGGTCTCTTTGTTCGGGATGATGGAGTATCAGATCATTTCACCGTTTATTTTAATGCAAAGCCAAAAGATACAAGAAAGAAAAAAGAAAACAAAGACAAACAGCAGAAACGATTACAAAGGATGGAGGAATTGAAACTGAATAATTCTCTGAAGTGTGAAAGTAGCTGATTTAGCTATAATATATCACCTGATTTTTTTATTAATTATTAATTGATTATTAATTCCATCTGATAAAACAAGGTGGTTATTTTTATCCTATTTTTAGCTTAAAATTAAATTTAGATGAAACACGTTGCTAAAATAAACTATTTATCAAAATAAGTCAGAAGAATAAGACCTGAGAAAGAAAACAAAGAGCTGAAGTTTGTTCATTGTTTCAAAATGGAGACTGCTCATAGACCCATTTACTCCTGTGCCCATCCAGACAGCACCTCCCCCGACCCTCACCTCCGATGGCCTTACCTGCTTCAGCCCTCCTCTGAAGATGTTCTCACACTAGTGCCGTCTAACCGGGCCACCACCTGTTCCCTGGACCAGATTCCCTCCCCCCTTCTCCAAAACATCTCTCATGACATCCTGCCAGTCCTCACCACCCTGATCAACTCCTGCCTCACTTCAGGCCTCCAGCTCCTCAAGACAGCCACAGCAAAGCCCCTCCTAAAGAAACCCACCTCGACTCAGCTGACATCCGAAACTACAAACCTGTATCTCTTCTTTCATTCCTCTCTAAAACTCTGCCGTCTACAACCAACTGTCCTCCTGTCTTTCACAAAACGACCTCCTTGACCCAAATCAGTCAGGCTTCAGGACTGCTGACTCCACTGAGACGGTCCTCCTCACAGTGACTGAGTCACTCGGTGCCTCCAGAGCTTCATCCCACTCGTCAGGCCTCATTCTCCTCGACTTATCTTCTGTCAACCACCAGATCCTCCTCTCCACTCTGGCTGAACGATCGCTGACTCTGCTCTCACCTGGTTCACATCATACCTGACAAATCGCACCTTTCAGGTCACCTGGAACAGCTCCTTGTCCAAACCCTGCTTTCTGGAAACTGGTGTCCCTCAAGACTCAGTATCAGGACCGCTTCTGTTTTCACTCTACACTAGATCACGAGGCTCTGCAGTCACATCACATGGATTCTCTGACCACTGTTACAGACGACACCCAACTGTTCCTCTCTTTTCCACCATCCTCCTCCAACACCCATGATGCACTGCACATCTCTGAATGTCTGGCAGACATCTCCACCTGGACAGCTGAGCATCACCTCAAACTCAACCTCAGTAAAACTGACCTCCTCTTCATCCCGGGGACAGACGGCCCTCGCATGGACCTGTCAGTCACTGTCGAGGATGTCACGGTATCGCCTTCATCGACTGTGAGGAACCTGGGCGTAACCCTCGACGACAGAGTGTCCTGCACCCCCAACATCACTGCTGTGGCCAGATCCTGCAGATTAAAAAAAAAAAAAAAATTAAAGTATATTTTTTGGCCTTTATATGGCTTTATTTTTTTATTTTGGCGGGGTGTAATATATTTGTCGGGACGGCTGTAGCTCAGCGGGTAGAGCAGATCGGCCAGTGTTTCGGGAGGTTGCTGGTTCGAATCCCGGCTCCCGGGGCGGAGCTGAGCTACATGTCGAAGTATCCTTAAGCAAGATACTGAACCCCAAATATTGCTCCTGGTGTGCAGTTCGCACCTTGTGGGGCGGCCTCTGCCATCAGTAAAGGGCCCTGCGATGAGCTGGCGACTCGTCTGGGGTGTACCCTGCCTTCACCCTTAGATACCTGGGATTGGCTCCAGAAACCTCCCCGCGACCCCTCGAAAAAAAGGGATAAAGCGGCTACTGCGACCATCAGCGGTTGACAATTAATGAATAATATATTTGTAATATTTTAGGTTTGTTTTGTGTTTGATTTATTTTGGCGGGGTGTGGTATATTTGTAACATTTTAGCTTTGTTTTGTGTTTGATTTATTTTGGCGGGGTGTGGTATACTTGTAACATTTTAGCTTTGTTTTGTGTTTGATTTATTTTGGCGGGGTGTGGTATACTTGTAACATTTTAGCTTTGTTTTGTGTTTGATTTATTTTGGCGGGGTGTGGTATACTTGTAACATTTTAGCTTTGTTTTGTGTTTGATTTATTTTGGCGGGGTGTGGTATACTTGTAACATTTTAGCTTTGTTTTGTGTTTGATTTATTTTGGCGGGGTGTGGTATATTTGTAACATTTTAGCTTTGTTTTGTGTTTGATTTATTTTGGCGGGGTGTGGTATATTTGTAACATTTTAGCTTTGTTTTGTGTTTGATTTATTTTGGCGGGGTGTGAGATTGTGAGCTCCTTCCTGTATTATTTGTGTTGAACTATTGAATTGTGTTGAATTATTTGTATGAGTGTTTAAACAGAAAGATCATTCACACATGTTTTCACACACACACACACAGTGAACAGACACTGTTTATATAATAATGTTTAACCACATTCTATGTCCTGAGTTATTGTTTGTCACAGGAAGTAAAAAACTAAAGTCAAAACGAACAGACTAATTGTGATCTCATTGTTTGTGTTCAATAAAATATTTTTGAAGCTCCATGCTGTCTATTTAATGTTGTACAAGAGAGGATGTTGTTAACCTCTACTCTGTTAAGACCTCTGAAATAATAATAATAATAATAATAATAATAATAATAATAATACTGATAACAATGATAATAATCATGGATCATAAGAAATGTCTAAAAAAGTTTCAGTTGTTTTCTTTGTGTTTGACTTATTTTGGCGGGGTGTGTAGGATATATGTTATACTGTGCTTTATGTTAGCTTTGCCTTTGATTTAATATTAAATCCTCCCTGTTATTCATGCATGTTCACACACACACACACACACACACACACACACACACACACACACACACACACACACACACACACCCCTCTGGGCTCCTGGTCTTCAGCTCCAGCAGTGTTAATGTGTATTATTCAGCCTGTCAGGACTTTGTGTCCACAGAAGAACCAAAGTGTTGACTTTATTCTAACATGTGTTTCCTCTCCAGTCCACAGAGACTAAACTGACTCACACTCTCACAGTAACATCACACACACCTTGTTTTAACACTCACCTGCCTCACACTTTAGTCTTCCTCCTCCGTCTTCTTCTGTCTGTTCTGATCTCAAACTGGAGTCTGACGGACTGAACACTTTCACTTTCAGCCTCTCATGTGACACTGAGCTGCTCCTCCCCTCTGAGTTTACCTGTGTGTGTGTGTGTGTGTGTGTGTGTGTGTGTGTGTGCGTGTGTGTGCGTGTGTGTGTGTGTGTGTGTGTGTGTGTGTGTACATGTACATTAAAATAATTGAGTGGTTTAAAGGTCTGTGGTGATCAGAGAGCTGTGATTTTATTTTCTTGAGTCTGATATTTAAAGATCAATAAAAAGCCCCTAAACTTTCTCTTCCAGTGAATATTACTGAAAAACCTTTTTACAGTTTTGTTAAGTTTCTCTGTGTTTGTGTGAGTGAGAAGGAAATTAATCTGAATTATTAATATTCTATTATTTTTTTAATATTTTCCAAATGTTTAAATCATTTGTTTAGTTTTTTAGTTTTAGGGTGAATATCTTGTATATCTGCAGTGTGAGTTTATTTGTTCGTGCCGTCAGGTTCACTTTCTGTCATCTGTCACTTCTGCCCTTCATCAATCAGCTACATGAGGTCGGCTCAGTGACTGGAGCTTTCTCTTAAATCACCTGGTGTTCTTCAGCAGATGGACTTACGTACCTGCAGCAGGATCAACAACAAACCTAAAACACCAATTAAAAAAGGTTCTGAATGATTTTCTGCCTTTAAAGAACCAGATCGTAGCTCACTACCATGAAACCATGTAAAGCTCCAGCAGAGCTCTGATGCAACGTACCGCAGTTCTTCTGAACTTCATGTCCAACAGGTGACATGACAGCGACTGATTCATAATTCACACACATATCATTAGAGGATGAGCTCGTTCAGGTTGGAAGAGTAATGAATTTAAAATCACTTTTTATGTCAGTGTGCTGAGGACGACCTGAGGAGAGAAGCTGCTGTGTCGTCTGGAGGTGCAGCACACTTTTGTCTTATTTTAGAGTTTATTCATGTCTTTG
>CM077787.1:3137634-3212767 GCA_039737535.1 Lagodon rhomboides
CAACGATCTGCCACAACATTAAAACCAATGACAGGTGAAATGAATAACATTGATGATCTTGTGACAATGTCACATTCTGCAGGTAAACTCTGAGTCCTAGCCTTCACGTGGACGCCTGTTTGACGAGCGCCACCGACCCAAACACCGCTGCAGAACAAGTGCGGCCGCTCACGGCAAAGACACTGCTCAGTGGCAGTGGCCGCCCAGCAGGACAATGCAGCTGCATCACTGCAGAAAGTGCTCAGGAACGACCCAAGAGAGATGACAAAGAGCTCAAAGTGTCAACCTGGCCTCTGAATTCCCCAGATCTCAAACCAACTGAACGTCCATCGGATGCACCATGAGCCAAGGACGATCCATGGGGGCCCCCACATGGATGGGAGTTGGCTCTGGCACATCCCACAGATGCTCAGCTGGATGGGATCTGAGGAATTCAAAGGCCAGTTCAACACCTTGAGTTCTTTATCAGGTTCATCGGATCGTTCCTGAGCCGTTTCTGCAGTGTTGCAGGTGCACTGTCCTGCAGGGGGCACTGCCATCAAGGAGATCTGTTGCCATGAGGGGGCGTCCACATAAATGCAGGACTCAAGAGTTTCCAACAGAACATTTGATTGTAACAACATGATCAATGCTGACTTCACCTATTAGTGTTTCAATGTTTTGGCTGATGGTGTATCTACACATTTAAAATGCTACTTCTACTTCTTCTATTTTTTTAGCTCCTATTGTATTCAAACCTGAAATCACTTTTCATAATTTGTTTAGTTAAGTTACTTTGCAGATTTATATAATTAATACAAAATATTATCTGATCAAACATATATACTCTTAGCAATTCTGGAGAAAGACAATTGATTTTTGAGTCTCATTCTCAGGTTGTCAAATAACAACCTTTCTGGGCTATTAGCAGGAGAGATTAGTTGTGTGAGAAGTGAAGTGAGAAGACGTCTATTTTTCAAGATAGATTTTTGTAATCTTTATCCAGTAGCTGTAAAAACACTCCTTGAATCCTGTGGGTTTTGAGGTGGGGCCTAAGTCTGCTCTGGTTGGTCAGCTAACTCAGGCCTGCGCCACAACAAATTAACATTAGTTGGTGCTAACCTTAACAACCGCTGAAGCTGTTTGCAGCTATCAGCTCACAAGACAACTCCAAAGGCTTCATATAGCTTATCAAGCGCTCGAGTGGAGATGTACAAGAACTGAAAACAAACCTTAACAACCGCTCAGGTTGTTCGTAGCTATCAGTTCGCAAGACGACAACTCCAAAGGCTTCGCAAAGCTTATCAAGCACTCTCTGAGCACACAGTGGCGCGCTCGAGTGGAGGTCTGCAAAAACTGAAAACTAACCTTAACAACGGCTCAGGCTGTTTATAGCTATCAGTTCGCAAGACGACAACTCCAAAGGCTTCGTAAAACTCATCAAGCACTCTCTGAGCACACAGTGGCGCGCTCGAGTGGAGATGCACAAGAACTGAAAACAAACCTTAACAACCGCTGAAGCTGTTTACAGCTATCAGCTCGCAAGACAACTCCAAAGGCTTCATATAGCTTATCAAGCACTCTCTGAGCACACAGTGGCGCGCTCGAGTGGAGGTCTGTAAAAACTGAAAACTAACCTTAACAACGGCTCAGGCTGTTTACAGCTATCAGTTCGCAAGATGACAACTCCAAAGGCTTCGTAAAACTCATCAAGCACTCTCTGAGCACACAGTGGCGCGCTCGAGTGGAGATGTACAAGAACTGAAAACAAACCTTCCCTACACTCAGAACGACGTAGACAAACTAACGACCGCTCAAGCTGTTTGAAGCTATCAGTTCGCTGCTCTTCTACCGTGAACATCTGTTTCTAAACCAAAAACGTCACCACAGCACAATCGGATGTTATTAGTGGCCTGCCGGGCAGAGAGGCCGAGGGCCTGTAACAGCTTTAATGATCTCTGCATGATGTTATCAAGCAGGATGCTGTCGCACACAGTTGCAAAGAAAATGAATTCCTGCAATTTTCTTCATTTTGTTTTATAACAGAGGTTCAACATTATCTTCAAGGCAAAGGCATCGCATGACCAAGCAGACTGAGTTCGCTAGTGCATCTCGTCATGGCGACAGGAGGGCAGTGATCCAAACCGCTTTGTGGGCGTCAGGCTAGCGGCTGTGGCCCTGAGCTTGTCCCTAGCCAGGCCGAGGTGTTCCCACCTCGGCCCAAGCTAAACACGCACGCGTCTGGCACGCTTCTACCAGCCATAGGTATCAAGTATGAACCATAGGTTATCGACAAGAGGGACCTGTAAGCTGGCGGGAACGCACAAGGGCTCGTAAGGAACGCTATGACCAATACCATAGCAGTTGATCAAAGGCCTGACTGATCTGTCATTTGCCATAGAAACCACAGCTTACAGCCTGAAGGACAGCACTCGGGCATTTGCCATTGAAGATAGTTGAAGTCCAGTTTACATGTAACTTACAATGATAACCCCAGGTTTGCCCGGCAGACCACTAACAAATGGACTACTGTTACTGACCTTTTGACCCTAGAAAGCTCGATACCACGACGCCTCCAGAACAACATGTCTCCGGTCATTCTGCTGGTGTTGTAGCTCTCAATTCGCTGCATTACTACCATGAATAAGACCGCCGATGTTAACACCAGGCCCTGCTCAATATAGTTTATCTACTCAGAAGGACGCAGACTAACTAACAACCGCTCAAGAGAAACCTTACACAGGCCTCCAGAAATTAACGTGTCTCCGATCATTCTGCTGGTGTTTGTAGCTCAGTTTGCTGAGCCTCTACCATCGCACTGCCGCACGTCAGAAACTGAATATGATCCTTATCAGTGGCCTGCTGGGCGAATCGACGAGGCTAATGTTAACGCTGAATCTACATAAATGAAGCTGTCCATTTAAAATGTATAGGACCCAGCTCAAAACCCACAGGGCTCAAAGGAAGTGGAAGTATTTTAAACAGGTTTGTTTTATTGAGAGGAAATATAAACAAGTCTGGTTACAGAGCCTAAATGCATTTATTTGATCTGATTCATAAAGTATTTTTTATAAGTATACGCTGAGAGCCGCAACATTAGAACGAGTGACAGGTGAAATCAATAACATGGATCATCGTGTTCCAATGCCATGTTCTGCTGTGAAACCATGAGTCCCAGCATTCATGTGGATGCCTCTTTGACAAACACCAGTCAGCCAAACACAGCTGCAGACCGAGTACAGCACCTCATGGCAGCAGCACTCCTTGGTGGCAGTGCGCCCCCAGCAGGACAACGCGCCTGCAACACTGCAAAAACTGCTCAGGAACGACCCGAGGAACGTGGGAAAGAGCTCAAGGTATCAACCTGGCCTCCAGATTCCCCAGATCTCAATCCAACTGAGCTTCCACTGGATGCAGTCTGAGCCAAGAACAATCCACGGGGGCCCCAACGTGGATGGGACTTGGTTCTGGCGCATCCAATAGAGGCTCAACTGGATTGGGATCTGGAGAATGAGGAGGCCAGTTTGACACCTTGGGTTCTTTGCCATGAGGGGCTGTAGTTGGTCTGCAACGGTGTTTGGGTGGGTGGTGTTTGTCAAAGAGGCTCCACAGAAATGACAGAACTCAAAGTTTCCCAGCAGAACATTTGATTGTAACAAAATGATCAATGCTCACTTCACTGTCAGTTGTTTTAATATTGTGGCTGAACAGTGTATATATATACACACACATGTTAAATAAAATGTAATTATATAATTTGTACTATATAAATGAGCTCAAATAAATGCAGGCGTTCCAAACAGACATACTGTTTATATTTCCTCTCAGTAAATAAAACCCATTTAACATGTTGAACTGAAACAAGGCCAGTTGCCAACAATACATCGCTTGTTTGCAAATTTCTTTGCCTTTTTAATTAGTTTTTTTAAAAAACTGTCGGTATTCAACGACCTGTGAATGAGACTCGACTATCCTCTAGAATCATTTACTGATCCTAGAGTATTAATGAACAGCAACTGACTTTCTGCCTTTAATTTTAGCACTACACTACCACTGCACTAACCTGGTTAGACCAGGTCTGTCTCCTCTCCGGGTCCGATCACCATACAGGCCAGAGCTGCTCCACTTGAAGCTGAAGACAAGTCCCACTGTTCACCTGGGAGAGAGGAACAAGCACTTTAGTATCACACGATGACTACAAGCATATGTGTGTGTGTATTCAGATCATAAGAGAAAAAAGAAGATGTAATCAGATTAAAGACACATCCAGCAAAAAGGGGATTTCTTACAGGATTAAAATCTTATAATAAAGACTGATATAGCAGTCTGTAACCATGTGCATGACAACACTTCAAGAGTCTCACATCACTCTGCACTATAAATTCTACTATAGTCAGATTTAATACATGTGCTTTTTAAAGGTTAACCAAAAGTAAACCAAATGTATTAAGTCCTGAGAACATTCAATGCTTTATACACACATTTAAATAACACATTAAACCAGAACTGAGACAAACACACTAAATCCATTCAGTGCAGATTACAGTGAGGCTGCATTTTGTGTGTATAAACTACTTTAGCTGCTCAAAATGACCTTCATAGATGCTGACATACTAACATACTGAGATATTATTAAACACAGCACATGGAGCCTGCTAGCTAACTGTGCTGTTACAAAGCTAACAAGTTAACATTACACAGCACGATAGTGGCCTCATGCTAACACTCTCCAACAGACACACATGATAGCTAACATGCAAATCTGTCTGTAAAAACAAGACAATTTAATGACTCAGGCGTCGTTATAAGCTCGTTATAGTGTCAGCACCCGGTTAATGTGTCCTTACCCGTTAATTTAAGCAGCTGAGCTGCCGGTAACGGCGTCAAGCTAACACTCTCCAACAAACACACACACACGTTAGCTAACATTCAAACATTTCTGTAAAAACACGACGATTTAACCACTCAGGCGTCGTTATAAGCTAGTTATACTGTCAGTACCCGGTTAATGTGCCCTTAAAGGCAGTTGAGCTGCCGATAACATGTTTCCCAAACCGTGCAGTGCCTCTCAAACAACTTTAAAGTCAGCTAGCTAACATAGCATAACAAAACCACAGTACCCGGTTAATGTGTCCTTACCCGTTAATTCAAGTAGCTGAGCTGCCGGTAACGGCGTCAAGCTAACACTCTCCAACAAACACACACGTTAGCTAACATTCAAACATTTCTGTAAAAACACGACGATTTAACCACTCAGGCGTCGTTATAAGCTAGTTATAGTGTCAGTATCCGGTTAATGTGCCCTTAAAGGCAGTTGAGCTGCCGATAACATGTTTCCCAAACCGTGCAGTGCCTCTCAAACAACTTTAAAGTCAACTAGCTAACATAGCATAACATAACCACTCACTTAAACTGACCAGTAAACGTTAGCTAACCAGTTTCCATGCCGCTCGAAATAATGAATTTTAAAAAGCCTTCAAGCCGACTTTGCCAAAACTAGCACTGTGTGTGTCTGTTGTTGAGTGCTCCAACCGACACACACGTTAGCAAACATTTTCGATGTTAGCAAACATTTTCGATGTTAGCAAACATTTTCGATGTTAGCAAACATTTTCGATGTTAGCAAACATTTTCCATGTTAGCAAACATTTTCCATGTTAGCTAACGTGTGTGTCTGTTGGAGAGCGTTAGCATGACCGAAATAAAATGGAGGTTTGGTGCACCGAGTAAAACATAAAGTCCACGGCGTATTTAATCGGATTTTGTTCGGGCCTAATTTACCACAACAGTTAACAGTTAAATGAGAAGTCTTCAGCTTTCTGTTCAGTTATTTCAGAAACATTTTAGGCAAAAACAAATCTCGCCGACATGAGAGGGAGGCAGGCTCCCTTTTAACCCGCACATATGTAGAAGTTACTGGGCTTAGACAACATGAAGGTAACGTTAGTTACTATGTGGAGCTCGCTGATATATGAAGGCAAATCACCTGGGCTTATTACCTGAGATCTGTAGGTAATAACTAATCTGTACACCTCCCACACAGACATGAATACACCTGTACTGAGCAGGTAACTACACACATAAAGCAGATTCGTACAAAGCAGTTTACTGACCGTGTTCGTGTCCTCAGAGAAGATTTGCTCCGACCAGAGAAAGAAACTATGAGGGACTGATACAGTATTTAAAGGTTTTGGAGGGAAATGCACTAACTTCACGCGGGAAACAAGCGAGGACCGCCCCTTTTCTGCCTGCACCAACTGGATTCCTCAGAAAATCTGTGGGCGGGACTTATAAGTCAATTCTGCAATGCCCGGATGAACGGAGAGCATAAGAGCACCTGTGTGCCCAATACAACCCCATTTCGTGAGTGTCCTGTTGCTGGAAACATCAACTGTCGTCATCGCAGCCGTTACGCAAAGTTTCTTCCAGTCAGTATTATGAATATTATATCGTTTTTTCGCGCTGGTGGCTTGCATGTATTTGCTTAATCTCCTTCCTCTATCTTAAAAAGATAGCACCAGTACCACAATGGTAAATCACAGACCGGTTTACCAGTTAAAGGGACATAGGGCAGGATTTGTGAAAAAAAAAAAAACAACAACATGCATTTTTATTTTTTGCTAATGGATGACCCACATATCTCTCTATTGCCTTGAACCAGCTGTGTGCTGCATCATGTACAATGCAAGTCTATGGTTTGATCCACACTCCGGAGCAGTAGGTGGCAGTAATGCATCATTAAGCTGGATGCCAACCGCAGTAAAACAAGAAGAAGCTGCACCGCAATTCCTAGTCCGAATTTCCCGCACAGTCCTGCGGATGTGACGTAAGGTGACGCTGAATGCGCGCCATCGACTACTTGGATACAGGAAGAAAACAAGTGCGGTGGACCCAAACTAGTGCTTGGGTAGTAATGGATTCTGCTACGGCCAGAAAACGACCCACCACCACACAAAGTCCACTAAAAAGTCACACTAAGAAGAAAACAAAGGTTTTATCAGCGGCAAGTCGAGAGTCCAAACAAAATTATGACCAAAGCCGGGCCGGAACCAGAATAAACAGCGGATATGCGTTCGGCTCATGGAGGCAGCTTCAACTGGAACTGGGACTGAAAACGGATGCTGACATGGCTCATTTCCAAGTAACCAGGTAAGAAAACATTACAGGTCATGTTTAGAGCTTGATTTGAAAATCATATGAGATCACCGAGGACTCGGAGTGAGCTAACGTGCAAAGTAGCGTTAGCTGCTAACATGTAGCTTAGTCCACCGCTGTGTAACACTGAATAGTTACAGACTGCGCATTTTCCACGGTCCTTTAGTCTGAAACCGAATAGTTAGAAATATGTCCCTTTATATACGGGACCGAAAGCCCAACCTGTTATCCGGGAGGTGACGTTAGCAGCTGGCTGTAGCCACAGGCTAACGGTTTGTTTGTGTCTGTGTAGTAGCATTAGCTGCTAACACACAGCAGTCCCGTATCAGAGACGATGTTTTTGTCCCCCAATATGCGTCTTTGCTTTCGCCTGTGCCTTTCAGACTCGCCGCTTGTGTGTCACTACACACAGCGAGCCGGCTGCTTAATGTGTGTAGGAGTTAATAATAATAATAATAATAATACGTCGCCGGTGTTTCGGATTAAAGCGCTGCCATGTTAACTGGTGACCGTCAGCCGAATGCGTCTGTGGTCGCCGTAGCTACAACAGATGCGAGGCGCCGTAGCTGTCCTCTGATATGCCTGTTTGTTCAGGTTGTCTCTGTGAAAAACATACATGTTACGTGTTTGGGCTGCTGTTTGATGAAACGTGTCTAACCCTGGTCGCTGTATCCAAGTTGCTGGTTGTTACGGAAGATGTTGTAAACAGGAAAAGGGAGAATTGCTCTCCCTGTGAATGTGTAATAAACCTTTATTAATTAAATCCACTGACTCCTCTCTCCTCCCTGTTTGACATGTCTGTCTGAATGTGTTTGTATGCGTGTATGTACTGTATGTATTGTCCATTTGTATCCTTTTTTGCTTTGTGTTTTTTTGTAAAGCGTCTTTGGGTACCCAGAAAAGCGCTATATAAAACCTATTATTATTATTATTATTATTATTATTATTATTATTATTATTATTATTATTCTCACATAGAGGAACTCAGTCAGATCACACAGGTACTTTGCAGTATAGCCTATTTCGTTCCTCAAAGCAAACACACAGACGCCTCTTAGACGCAGAAGGAGGCCAGATCAACTTGTGACCGCCGTGTCTGTTCACCGTGTCTGTACTGTGATGGTTTTATAACACAAATAAGATTTTTTCTATGTGAAAAATGTTTACTCAAACAGACAGCAAGGACGAGTAAATGCATTTCACAAAGGTTATGCTTATTTGAGTTATAAAACCATCACAGTACAGACACGGCGGTCACAAGTTGATCTGGCCTCCTTCTGCCTCCAAGAGAAGTAGATGTGTATGTATTTTGTGTCTCCACATTGACACACAAAACCACCAAAAAGAGACACAAAATTAACAAACTACTTTTTATTATCTTGCAGGTAATGGACGAGTTAAAAGCAAGAATCACAAAGACGAGCAATCAAGATGAGATGAACCATCACAGGAGCCTGAAGCAGCCAGGAAAACCATGAGTATCACCTGTACTTTGCATTGGATACTGAGAGGGCCGTGTTTTAACTATATTTTCTTATTTCCTATTTTGGGGTTGATTGAAGCTCTAATTTGAGCTCTGTTTGAGGGTGCAAGTGATATAAATGTAGGAAACCTGACAAGTTGTCATTCACTTCTTCCTTGTTAATTAGCAACTGTAAAGACAGTGGACAGTTTAATCCGTAGGGACATTAAGGGACCTTAAATCAAGGTAAAACAAAAAGTTTGACAACCACTTAACTTCCATGAGACAAAATGTTACTGCACTCAGCCACATTTAGCTAATGTTAATACAAGCCTCCAGGAAGAGGGCCAGGCTTTGAAGCCAACTTTTATAGTGTTATGACATCATCACGTGATGTACTGGGGCCCAAAAATACCTTTTTCTAAAGCTTACATTGTAAACAAGGATCTGTAAAATGGTGGTTACTTTTTTTGGAGCGTCATGTCATAACTGGAGCCAGTCGGTCCAGTGAAATTTGGAAAGTCTAGAAGTCTTTGTTTGCCGTCTAATAATGACCATAGTATTTCTAGTTTTTGCCTAATTTGGTACAAATAATGGTTTATTACATCTGTTTTAGATTACTTGGGGTATAACGGTCTATGTGTACTGCATAATAAAGACCAAATATTTCTAGTTTTTGTCTACTTTGACAAAAAGGTACAGCTTATTAACATTTTTTAGTTTTGCATCCTAATCTTCAAGGTACCTTTCAAACTGATATAATTGAGTAAGAAGTTCAATATTTCTCTTTAAATTGTTCTGGAATAGAAGTGTAAAGTAGTATAACATGGAAGTATGTCGCTAAAGTACTTGAATTAATGAACTTAGTTTCCACCAGTGCCATTTCCACAAAAATCACCTTGATCAACTGAAGTACTTTTCCTCCAACACGAGTCGTTATCTCATCAGCAGATAACAGCTGAGAGTGAAAACCAGAGGAAACACGGTGACGACTTCTCTGAATGTGTCTTTCATCATCAGCTCTTATCTTAAAGGGCTGCAGGCGGTCTTCAACACATTCAAGAAGATAAGTGAAAGATTGCTCTTTGCCCCGTGAGTCAGTTAATCATTCAGCTCCGGCACAGTGAAAGTCAAGGATTTAAAAGCTCCTGACAGCGAAAACTCAGAGAGGATTCCTCCATCAGTGCAGCAACATGGATACCAAACAGCCTGGGGAGGCATCCAGAGACGGAAACCAGAAGAGTGGACTCATGATGAGGGTCAGGAAATTCAACCTCAAGGAAGTTTTGACCTGGTGAGTGGACGAGACAGGAAGAGAAGCATGTTAGAGGAAGTTAGGTCATATGTTTATATGTATCTGTGGAGCAGAACATTTACTCAATAACTGCACTCAACTTTTACATACTTGTACTTTACTTGTGTATTTCTATTCTATTTTATACTCTATTGAACTGCAGGTCAGAGGTGAACATTGCACTTTTTACCCCTCAATTAGTTTGATAAGTTAAGTTTCTTTGCAGATTAATAATACAAAATATACTCAACAAATAAATTAGTGTATTATCATTTATTGATCCCAAAGGAACCCTGCAGTGTGTGAAATAATTAAAACCATTAACAAGCATGAACGTGATCTACACATTAATGCATTGGTAATTAGATTACTATAATATATAAGAACTTCTGCCCATTCATTTAAGTATAATTGATTTTTATTGATAATAGAATAAAACTTTATTTCCACCGTATCTTAAAGCGAATAAAACCAGCTAAGAGCAGCACAGAAAGCACAAAGAGAGTAAAACATGATTTTTGAAAAGCGGGTTTTGTCCTGGAACAGACGATATCATCTGCACTGTGGTGCTGCTTCTTTTCTTCAGTAAAATATCTGAGTACTTCTTCTGCCACTGTTTAAACAGACATTTAAAATGCAGTCTGGGTAAAGTTATTCATTCCTGCTGAAAGCAAACACTCCTTGATGTGATCTGAGATGACAAAGTCGAAGTTCAGTGATCTGTAAATCCTCACTACACATGAAATACCTCCAGTATTGTTCATGACAATAATTGTAATAAACAGTTTTCATGGTCTATAATGTGTTTATATTAATATTTATTAATGTTTGTAGTAGAAACTGATATAACATAACAGCAGGACTTTAAATGAAGAGTTGAACATTGGGGGAAACATTAGCACTGATACACTGAAGTTGTATCATTCTACTCATCTCTTTGAAAAAAGAAGTAAATAAGAACGAATGTGTTCTTAAAAATGTGGACGATGCTGAAAACTATCTGGCAGACTGACAGATGTTCCTCTGTCTCTCAGGCAGCTGGCGAGGACGTTGGCGATGGGTCAAGGCCTGGCGTGCCTCATCTGTGGGACGGCCATCACCTCTCAGTACCTCGCCACGAGCTTCAGTGTGAACACGCCGATGATGCAGAGCCTCCTTAACTACACCCTGCTGTGTGTCACCTACACCACCATGCTGCTCTGCAGAACAGGTAACACCACCTCTGAACACCCGAGAATAATACCTGTAACATAGAACATGTGACTTAATGTTTAGATGTTTAAATCGATGAACAGTTGAAGTTGGTGGATCAGCTCGTCCTCCCTCAGTGAGCAGCAGTGATTCAGTGTCAGACTGTCCTCAGACTTGGTGATGAAACAAACAAATGTCAGTACTGAAGTTCAGGGCTGTTTCCCTTTAAAACACAGGGGATGGAAATATTTTACAGATTCTGAAGAGGAGATGGTGGAAGTACCTCCTGCTGGGACTGGTGGACGTCGAGGCCAACTACACTGTTGTTAAAGCGTACCAGTACACCACCCTCACCAGTGTACAGGTGGGTGTCTTTTAAAGGTTGTGTCTCGAACGTTTATCTTATTTCAAGTCAACAAGTGACAAAGAACATTTTCGGTTAATTCAACTTGAAGTGATAAAACTTTTATATTTACATTAAGTCGATGAGAGGAGATTTTGTGTTTTAGTGTTGGTATCAGTGCTGAATGAAATGTCTATACCTAAATGTCTGTCTTCCTTTCTCACCAGCTGCTGGACTGTTTTGTGATCCCGGTCCTGATGTTACTGTCCTGGTGGGTTTTGAAGACCCGCTACAGGCCGGTCCACTTTGTAGCCGTCTGCGTCTGTCTCCTCGGGGTGGGGGCCATGGTTGGAGCCGACCTGCTGGCTGGACGAGATCAGGGCTCCAGTAAGATCCTCCCTCCTATCAGTGTTTACTCAGAGTTCATCGATGCCCCCGGCTTTAATTTATTTAGCCATTTATTCTATGATGACCAGAAATATAAGTGAGTTTTTGGACTTAAGTGAAAGATTTAAGTACAGTTTTTAATCCTTTTTTTGGTTTGAAGGATTTGCCTTGATCTACCCAACTGTTTTCTTTACTTGATATGTATTTTCGACATCACTCACTTCTGCTAAGGTTGTTTTATTTCTTGTGAAATACCTAATATACCCAGAAGCAACTAAACCTACAGGGAACTTTTAATGGCTATGAAACAGTCTCTATTTATTATTGATGCCTCTATATGACCTATATTAAATATTATTATTATTATTATTATATTTTAATTATTCTGAATGCCTTTCTCTGCTTTAACACAAGAAATGTACAATAATATAACATATTTACATGGGATGAAATAATTGTAGAGACAACAGCAACAAAAATGAATGAAAAATTGATTGCAATCAAAACTAATCAAAGGATTTATTGTCTTAACCCCTTCAGCTCTCGCAAATGTCAAGAGAAATTTGAGTAAACAGGTTTTATTCTTGAGTTTGTCACATGAAAGTGACAGTTTTACGTTTATCTCTCACTTAACTCAAAGATTTCACATTAATATGTGCTCAGGCGGCAAACACCAACATTCAATATGAACCGATGTCAGATTCTTTTCTCTTCAGGACTAAATAAATGTCATAGTCCCCTGTCCCTTCAGCCATTCAGTGTATTGATGCATATTGAACAGAGGAACAAACTGATTTCTCTTCTCTCCTCAGCCTCAAACATCCTGTTGGGGGACAGTTTGGTGCTGATCAGTGCGACGCTGTACGCCGTCTCTAACGTGTGTCAGGAGTACACGGTGAAGAACCTGAGCAGGGTGGAGTTCCTCGGCATGGTCGGCCTGTTCGGCACAATCATCAGCACCATACAGATGTATGTTAAGTGTGTGTGTCTGTGTGTTTGATCAGCGTTATGAATCATTGAACACTTTAACTGACCTGATGTATTTATGTTCCATCGCTCAGGGTTGTCCTGGAGCGGAATGAAGTTGCTAAGATCCAGTGGAGCTGGCAAGTCGGTCAGTATTCATCCTGCAGAGAAACACTGTGATTTCACCTCCTCTGATTCATTTCATTCTGCAACAAAAACTTTGTTGTACAGAAGTCTGTCCTTTGCTAGAGAAGACTGAAACATCCCAGAGATCTGAACTGTTAATCAGACTAATGCTGGTTAAGATGGTTTAATGTTGAATCGTTCCTTTGACATTTGAATTAGACTGCGAGCTAACAGCTGTGTGTTTGTCCTCTCAGGGATCCTGTTCGCTGCCTACGCGTTGTGTATGTACGCTCTGTACAGCTGCATGCCCATCGTGGTGAAGCTGAGCAGCGCCACCTCCGTCAACCTCTCGCTTCTCACCGCCGACCTCTTCAGCCTCTTCTGTGGGGTCTTCCTCTTTCAGTACAATGTGAGTGGACACACACACACACACACACACACACACACTCAGACACACACTGAGAGTCACAGGTAGCACAAAGCAAAGAGAGACTGACACACAGCTGGTTTTAGTCTTTTAATAGCAGTTGTTAAGTCTTAAGTTTTGGGTCATGGTGACCTGCTAACGTTATAGTGCCGCAGCAGCGTTAATGAACAATAACGAGGGTTAAAGTTTGATGTCAGCGGCTTGTGTTTTAACACAGCTGCCTGCATACAAACAGTTTATAATAAATATGTGAGTCCGAAGTTCTTTAAATGACCTTTAAACAACAAAAACTGGGTATTTCATCATGTTCTGAATCTGAGAATGTTGCAAAAGAAATCATTTACTCCTGTTTTCCTGATGATTTTCTGACAGCAATCGAATTAAATTCATTTACTAGTGAAATACTAGTAATGAATTTATCTTATGCTACTTTGTCTGTTTGACTTCATTTGGAGTATAAAGAAACAACAAACATCCTTATTACCTTGTTAAAAAAAATTTTTTTGAATCTCCTCCTTCTGCTAGATTTCAAAATCATGAATATGCAAATGTCGTTCATTTCATAAGTGTGACGTCTCCTACATTACTGAAATGTCAGTTCTCAGTGTTTGTGTACTGGAGGTTTCAGGTGTCCACACCACAGATGTGTGAGCTGTATACTGGACCCTGATTGGCTCCAAACTAGTTGTGATGTCATAAAGCCTGTCCAGGTGTTAAACTAGGATTTAAAGATATAATACGGAACATTTCTACATTCAAATGTCTAAAAACCAGAGAAATTCTGAGTTTTTTTCACTCATAGGTAGATTTTCAGATCTGTAAACTATAATTAATATTTTTAGGATAACAAGTATCACATTACAGGGTTTTACATGAAAGGTGTCTCTCAAAGATGAACCTACATTGATCTATCAACTTTAACAAGTTTTATATAATCTGTCCAGTCCAGAACTTTACTGTTTTGGTTCACTGTCACCGCCTGGCAGCTGTTTTCATTCAGAGACATTTAGCAGCCAAAGAGACAGATATCTGCCTTGGGAGTCTGTAGAGACCAAACACTGAGCTAAAAGAGAGTAATATGAGACTTAAACTCATCAGGTGAGCCTAAACACAACTCCAAATGAATGTTTGCTAACAGGTTTGCTGTATTGACTTAAAAGAAGAAGAAACAACTGAAGTAGCTGGAGACTTGCGTTCGCGCTCACCCCGTCTGAAGTGGGTTCACATGTTTCAGTGCACATCGAGGGTTTAAATAAAGTCCTTTCAAATCAGTTTGTGATCTCAGGGCTTCAAAAATGTTATGTGGACGACGAAACTTCCCCCGACTTTCCATCAGCTGGGGGTGTGTCCACAATGACTGAGTGAACTGCTGCTTTATGATTTTATGTTAAAAAAAACCTGTAAACCGATGAAATTAATCAGCAAGTAAAACATAAAGTGTTTCCCCCTGACTGCATCGCCTCAGTTCATATGTAAATGTAAATGTAAATGTGCTTTATTTATACAGCCCTTTACAACAACCCTTTCGGGGAACCAAAGTGCTTTACAATACATAGTAAAAAAAATAAAAACAGTAAAAACAATAAAATAGAATAAAATAATACCAATGATAAAAACAATAAAATGTGTCACAGCACTACTGGGTATTAAAAGCCATCCTAAATAAATACGTTTTTAATTTAGATTTAAAAAAGGCCCAGGTCAGTGATAAGACGCATTTTGGTGGGGAGTTTGTTCCAGAGCCTGGGAGCAGCAACAGAAAAGGCTCGGTCACCCCAATGTTTGCACCTTGACCTGGGCACTTCCAGCAGAAGTTGGTTGGGTGACCTCAAGGCTCTACCAGGAGCATGAACAGTTAAAAGCTCAGATAAATAATATATAATAATAATATATAATATAAT
This sequence comes from Lagodon rhomboides, assembly GCA_039737535.1. Taxonomy (NCBI): domain Eukaryota; kingdom Metazoa; phylum Chordata; class Actinopteri; order Spariformes; family Sparidae; genus Lagodon; species Lagodon rhomboides. The sequence goes on from CM077787.1 coordinate 3,152,866, forward strand.
TAAATATATCCTTTTCCTCAGTTCTCTGTTCTCTACCTGGTCTCACTGGTGGTCATCCTCATCGGCTTCATCACTTTCAACGTCGTGCCAACACCTGTTGACCACACAGACTCCTCCTCCTCTTCTTCCTCTTCCATCTGTGAGGAAGATCACGACAACGATCCTGTGGCCACTCAGGATGACATCACCAGGCAGGAAGTGGCTGTGAGGATCACCACTGAGGATGGAGAGGAGGAGGAAGAGGAGGAGGAGGAGGAAGAGGAGGAGAGGAGGAAGAGCGATGCTGTTGGTCGCAGCACTAAGATGTGAGCTACAGCACAGAAACCTGTTGATATGTCTTTTTTTGTAAACACATTTATTTATTGAGTTTTGCTTTTATACAGCAGCATACAGGCAATATAGTAAAATAGTCAACACAGAAAGTATCAAGAAAAGAAGTGAAATAAAGAGAAAATACAAATAAAAACAAATGAAAACAGTGGGACATGTCTCATCCTTGAACTATGCTTAAAGATTTTATTTACTAAAAAAAAACAAAAACGATGGAACAGTTGATGTCATTTCTGAACTTTAGGAAGATATTTGATGCTCTCGTCCCGGCTGCCATCAGAGTGAGAGAGCGCATGTTCACATGAGACGTGACAACTTGATAACGATATTGAGATTATAGAAACGCACATTTCCAAGAAACTAGAATCAAGATAGAGACATTTTGCAAAAAAAAACATTTAAGACCTTCACAAATTCACTGCTCAACTTTCTTAACTCACGAAACGATCACATTTTGGAGATAAGCGGTTTTGACCGGACAGCAACGCTGTGTTTTCAGGAAATCTTCTGTCAGCAGTTACAAGTGTGAAGATAGTGAGTTCTGAGAAGGAAGATGATGCAACACTGATGCACATCACAAACACTGTTTCTGCCCAGTTTGTATATTAAGTGTCAGATCTGTCTCACTTCCTCGGCTGCTGCTGCTGCTGCTCTGTCCCGGAGGATGCGGGGCCCATCGGGAGCAAATGAGCTTCAGTCCCGGTAGCTCACATGGTGCGGAAGTGACCGAGCTCCCCACTTTTCCTCCTCCTCCTCCTCGACCTGATATCGCTGCTCCTCTTCCTCTTTTTCATCCTCCCGTTTCTTTTCTTCATTCTCCGATTCTTTCTTTAGGTCTGTGCGCTTCAGCACGTTGGGCAGTAAATAATGTAAGAATAGTTACGAGGCGAAACAGAATCGCTTTGAGCAGCAAACGAGTCTGTGAAACCAGTTCAGACTGGTCCAAGGTGAAACCAGTTAGTGGATCAGTGACTGGTGTGTGGATGCTGTCATGGGATCACATCCTTTAAGCACACTGACTGTATATGTTCATATGTTTAGATGAGTGATAACAGATGCAGCTCACCTGGTTGTGTTCTGATGTTTCCCCATCATATCCACAAACCTCATCAGAGAGTAAACACAGGATGCAGCCAGATTAATGAGGAGAAATAAACACACTCAGACAGACAGTTCCCTTAGAAAAGAATCACTATATTCTGTTATATTTGGGTTTTCAAAGTGTTTCACTCATCAGGACCTGAATGTTTCTCACAGGAGATGTTAGTGATGGAGGGATTTGAGCCCGTCCTGATGAGATGGATGTTAATGTTTAAATGTTGACGCTTGAAATAAAAGTCTGGGAGCTATAATCCAGTTTACTGATATTTTCTGCTTTTTCCTGGACTGAAGCTGCTATCAGGCCTGTTCACACAACTTCTGTCACTCTGATTTTGTGCATTTATAAATCAATATTTATTGTAGACATTAAAATGACTCATACTGAGTAATAAAATGCAGCAAGATACATTTTCATACATTTTGAAATACAATTCATGAAATATAGTAAAAACAGTAAAATGTTCCAAGTATATTTAAAATGATAACAGCTCTTTACATAATAAACAGACATTTTCATGTTATGAAATACAAACTGATCACATTATAACAGCAAACACTTCTTGTTATAATGTGACAACTTATTGTTATAAAACATTTCATGTAAAAAGATATTTTCAGTGTTATAAATGATATTTTACATGATCATGTTAAAACATGAACATTTTTATTACAACAATAAACTTTTCACGTTATAACATGATACTGAACTGTTTTTCTTTTTGAGGCGTGGCGGCAACACGCTGCCGTACGAAACACTACAGGCACTGATAAAAACTATAATGTGAACATTGGAGTTAATCTGACTTTAAGATATATTCTGCACACTGAGAGATGGGTTACTTATAATAGTTACAATCAGAAGCAACAATCAACACAGTAAAAACTGGGCATCAACATGTATTGTTTATTTATACACATGACTGATATAGACCAAAGTATAATAACAATTCTATAGCACTAGCAACACAACAAGATACAGTTATTATATATATAAATGCATAAAAGCCAACTCAGATTCCTTCACATGTAATTGAAAAAAAAATATCACATGATCATCAGAACAAGATTTAATTTTAAGTAAAAAGACGAAAAAAAAAACATACCTTCAGTGAAATGTTCAAAGATTACTTGCATACACGTTAAACATGACTTAAAAACATAATGTTGTTGTACATTATACATATTATTATAATTATACATCACTATACACAAACTAATACAGAAACTGAGGGGACATCCTCAAAACTATCATGAGTATTTATATTATCATCATTATCAATATTATGTCAGCTATATATTCCCATGCTATCAATCAGGACCGTACGCAGGGCCCAAAAACTACTGAGGTCATGAGTCAGAACTTTTTAAAATTCCATTATTCAAATCTGGCCATTTTCAGAGTCTTAAGGAGTAAAAACAGCAACATTATGCCTTTTGAATAGGTTTATTTGTTTTGTTTCTTATCAGAGAACATCACCCTCATCCTAAATGATTATGATGATGTAGTGCCTAATCTGTTCACTCTTGTTAACGAAAGCCAGTTTTTGGACACATTTCTATTATAATCCTACACAATACTTCAATTATCATGCTTTAAACATCAGACTTTTAAAACGTATACAGTTCTGGCATGCTCTCTTCCTTTTATAGTACCTGCTCTTTTAAGAAATCTTAAAATATTAGCTAGAACACCTTGAGGGTGGCGCGGAGCTTTTGGAAATTTGAGATAAAAATGGGGGATTCTGAGGCTTTCTGAAGGATCATTATGGTGATTCATGAAGTAAGGGCAAGTAACTCAAAATAGGCAAGTTATCACAGAAAATTATTTATTATTATCGTTTTGAAAATTAACCGGATGTTTTATTTTGTTAATGCGCACAACTTCCTGTCCCGCCCGATCTGCTCTGTGCTGAATTGCTGCGTTGTGCTCCGGTGTCCGGTAAAACTTGGAGGGTTGCGTGTCTGCTGCGGAGGCTCCGGAGCGCCGCAGCGCCGCGAAATGAATGTTGATTCAACCGGTGGAAACTGATTGACGACCGGTACTGACGGAGCTGACCGAACTTAAACTTTGATTCGATGTTTCCTTGCTATCTGAGCAGCACGCTGGGCTGCATCAAAAACATTTTCCACATGAAAATGCATTTTTTTCTCACAGTCATCTACCAGTTAAACGTGTTATGTGGTGAAAACTGCTCTCCACCTACATTATCAGCTTGATGTGCTCATCTTCCAGTGACTGGTGTCACTACTGACTCACTAACGGCAGCGGTAACAACATCAACGTCCGACTTGTGTGTGACAGTTACCATAGCAACAGTGCGTGTTGTTGATGACGCGCTGCACGTATCAACAACAGACTGCGGGGCGAGCCGCTGTTTTATTAAACAGTCGCGCTACTCTTGGTTCTTCAAGTTGAATATACAGTCAGATTCACGTGTAATTTATATTGAGATTATATACCACAATTTAAGCCAAAAATAAATAAATAAATACCGAGGACACGACCTCAGTGTCCTCAATGGTAGTTACGGCCTTACTATCAATATCAATAACATTATTACATTTATTTTTTTTTATTGCGACGACCTCTTTTGGAAACACTTTCTACTGAACGTGATTAATAAATGGTAAATGTACAGTTAATTAAAGTTAAGTTAATAGTTATTCCACTGTTGACAAACAATCAGATGTTTTACAAACCCTTTATTAAGCACTTGTTTATTGTGACGTGGCAGCTGATGTTGATAATACTTTGTAAATGTTAATAAATACTGTGTAGTTCATCTGTAAACATTATTCGGATGAATATTATAAAGTTGCAAATTATGTTTATCAACATTTACAGTTGTTAATGAAGCATGTTTTGTTAGCAGTGAAATAACTATTAACTAAGATTGAATTAAGTATAGATTTGATATTTTTTAATGATGTTATTATGAAGTGTTACCCCCCTTTTTATTTATTTTAATATTTTACGTCACCTCTTAAAAACAACAACAACAACACGAAAACAACAAAACGTCTACTAATCAGATACTAATACTACAACTACTATTAAAAGTAATAATAACAATAATCTGTCTCCATCTTTCTCTCAAGTTTAAAGATGTTCAATTTGCAGGAATTGGCCATCAATATTCATAATCTTATATAGTATTATATAATATAATATAATATAATATAATATAATATAGAAGATCCTGTATTAAAGATGAAGAGAAATGAGTACTTACATCTACAACAGGTGATAAACCATGATGATGAGTACGTCTGAACATACAGTTTGTTTATTAACCGTCTGTCTGAGCTGGACGCTGCTCTCCTCTCCTGGTCCTCTGGTTCACAGCGACCACAACAACACAGAGGATCACCAGCAGAGCAGGGAGCAGTGAGGACCTCACCGTGTAGAGGGTGAAGTCCATCCCAGAGGGCTCTCTGGACTTCAGAAGAGTTTTGACTGATGACACACACTGTTCATCTCGCTCAAAAACAACACACCAGTACTCTCCTGTGTCTTCCAGTGAGACATTAGAGAGAATCAACAAGCCATCATCGTAAAATCTCTTCAGTCTTCTCTTCAGATCAGAATCAGCTGCTAAATCATATTCATATAAGAGTCTGCCTTCTGTTTGGTTTGACTTGATGAGCCAGCGGTGCATCAAACCCTCTTCCAGACCTCTGCATCTGAAAGTGACATTGTCTCCTTCTGAGAAGAGCTCGACAGCAGGTGGGTCAGATTTGGAGCACACCCACAGGCGATGATATTGAACATGGTTGTTGATTTCACAAATGTAAAAACCTGAGTGATTTAACTGAAGTGATGAAAGCACCAGTGAGTAGTTGTTGCCCACCTCTGAGACAAAGTTGTTGTAGATCTTATTATTCGTTGTCCAAAGTGGAGGCTGGTTGTCAGTGAAATCAGCAGCAGGGCACTGTAACACAGCTGTCTCTCCCACTGTGTGGACGATCGACTCAATTGGTAGATTTAACACTGCAGTCTGACTGCTGACACACTGCTGTTGGTTCATCACCAGACAGGTGTAATATCTGAACCGTGTTAACGTGAAGTTGTAAATACGAAGTCCTGATGAGGTTTTCACCACTTGGGATCTTCCATCAACATTGTCCATCACCGATGTCACACTGTCCCCAAAAACTCTTGTCCAAATGTTGTCAAAATATCCAGAACCACTCTGGAGCCACTGGATGTCCAGATTGTCAGCTGCTCCCTCACATGGCAGGTCCACTGTTTCTCCAACTGTAACATCAACACGTCTGGAAAAATGTGTCGGACCACAAACAACAACAGTGATGTTGTTCTCATATGTCACGTTGCCCCAACACTTCTCTTGGTACTGGCCGGAGTCTGACTGGGTCAGGTTCTGGATCTTGTAAGAAGAAGTATTGTCTCTGCTGTCAACTGACAGTCGTTGTTTCAAGTCTTCAGGTACTGTGGAGTTCTCGGACCAGAGGGCAGAGGTATTCCACAGGACGAGCTTCTCCTCACCAACAAATCTGGAGATCAGGCAGGAGTTGGCCTCCTCGGGGAGGCTGAAGGTGTAAGAGTCTGATTCCTTCTTCACGACGATACGTTCTTCTGCATGAATGTTGTTGATGAGAGCAAACAGCAGGAAGGAGAGCTCTGCGACTGCAGCCATTCTGCTCTGAGGACGAGCAAACACTGACACCTCTCACCCGATTATCTCTATATCAACCCTCATCAGCAGCTTGTCTTTAGTGGTTGGAGGGATGTGACTTCTTTATCTCATCATCACAGGAAACTTTGACGCATTCGGCTCTGTACCAAGGAATCTAATCAAAAGATCAGACACGTGTTGTGAAATGTTTTTAGACATATTAAAAGTGTTAACTTGAGTTTACTGCAAGATTCATCTAAACAGAAATCCCCAAACTGGTGACATGCTGTTACACCACGGCTCCTGAGGATCTTCATTATGTGCATTATTTCTTGTAACATGTAATCAGACATGTGTGACACGTGTTTGTTTGCTTTGCTTAATTACTAAATCAATAAAACATAAGAAAGACTGAGCTTCATCAGCTGTCAAAAGTCATGTGTAATTAGGCAACTGTATTTCTTGTAGATATTAAACAGACTAATACTGAGTAAGAAAATGCTAAAGATTTCATTTTGAAATATAATTTATGAAATATGATAAAAACAATCAAAACAGTAAAATGTAATAAAAAGTATATTTAAAATGATAAAAGCTCTTTTTAACCTGATCATATTTGTCATTTCTAATACGTTCTTCTATATGAATGACTGTTTGATCAATAGGTAACACTTTATAATAACCATCATTAATAAATGTTCAATGGATGATTAATTAAACTTTAGTATACAATTATTTCATTGCTGATAAATACTGAGATGCTTCATGCATCATTTATCAAGTTCATCAGGCAACTTTATAATATCATCTAAATAATGTTTACAGATGAACCACACAGTATTTATTAATCATTTATAAAGTATGATAAACATTCAACTCTACAAGAAACAATTTGTCAATTAATTGTTTATAAAGAACTTCATTAGTTGTTAACTGTTAAATAATTATGATGTCAGGATATTAAAGTGTAATCTGATCCTCGTCAGTGATGCATTAATATGTCAGTAGCATTTTAACATTGGGACATTTAAGTGGAGCTAATTTGAACTCGTTTTACACTATTAGGCAATTAATTTTTCAATCTGCAAAAAAAAATAAATGTAAGATTTAAACTTAATGTTTAACATTTCCTCTCCAAAACTACATAGTGCACCTTTAATTGGTTGAAAAAGTGTAAATCAATACTGTAGATTAGTTGATATCTGTAACTGTAATTTCATGGATTCAGTTTTTCTCCCTTTATTTTGAAGTATTCACCGGAAATCTAATTAGATGTTTTTGCAGTTCCTCAATCTGACCACTAGATGGCGCGGGACGCTCTGTAATGTCCTCCAGTGGCCACAGGGAAGAACTGCACGTCACAACTCGTCTGGTTACATCCGGTGTGCTTTCAAAGTAAGAGTAATTAAGTGTCTATTTAGGTCAACTTCTCAGAGATATGTTTAATGGGGGGATGGTTGAGCTAGCTCTACAGCTAGCTTCTCCACTAGCACTGGTCACCTTCCTACAGTGCTGTTAGTCACATTAACTAAGTTAGCAAAGCTGCCACACGGAGCTCGAGTCAGATCCTGGGTCTCTCGTGCTCACACACGTTACGTCACCGGCAGTCAGTGCGGTGTCGTTAGGTGGGGCGGCCGCTGTGTTGTTGCTGTCGTCTTGCGGGAGTCTTGGATTAATTAACGGATCAGACCCGTATCTTCAACTCCGTCAAGGATCCGACTGTTTGCTGGTTCTTTCTTTCGCTATCTCGAGTCAACATGGGGAACTGTCTGACTGTGGGGCCGAACGAAGCTCTGGTGGTCTCCGGTAGGTACCGACCCCCCCCCCCCTTCTTAACGAGCTAACGAAGACAGCTAAGCTAACTGTCATGTTGATGCAGCTAACAGCGAGCTAGCTGATGTCAAAACAAATCACATTTCTCGCTCTCTTGCGAAACCAGACAGCTAACAGATCCCTGCAAATAGTCAAATACATATGTAAAGTTCATAAATCAGGTTTAGACAACATTAATCTCGGTTTACTAAGAACCGTAGCGCTAACCTCGTTAGCAATCAAGGCAACGACGGTAGGTTAGCAGTATTGGCAGTTATTAGCACATGCGGGTTCAGTTAGTGTGAATTCTAGTTAAGTGTAAAATTACAAACGTATGTGAAAGTAGAAACCACAAAGTCTGGTGTGTTTTAAGCAGCGTATCGCTTAATTTAGGCCCCACATTGGTGTTCCACCTGAAAGGGGGCGGGTTAGCTCGTCCTGCATCAGCTCTACTGAATGTAGCTGTAAAGAATGTAAATAAAGCCAAATAACAAGATCACACTTCAATGTTTAACGCGTTAAAGAGCACTCTGAGGCTTTTTTTAGTGCAGCTTGTCAAGATAATTGGATTTATACATCCCAAAATCACTTATCTCAACATTTTCTCGTACAGTATACTACAGCTCCTAATTTAAAGGGGCACCGTGTAGTTTTGGAGAGGACATTCAAACTGAGAGCTTTAACATTTACAATATTAATGAGGTAATACAAACTCAGATATACCTGTTTTTTCCTTGACTGAACAAACAAGCTGTTCACATAGGAACATATAGTCCCAAGAACACTTGTTTGAAGCTAGAAAGGTGGCAGGGTCCACCACATATAAACAAAGTAAAACAGTAGTGTTGTCCTCTACGCTCAGTTTCTTTATTCAGTCTTCAAAACAAAAAGACTTTGTTTATTTAATTTGTTAAGGCATAAAAAATGCAGTCAATGAACTACAGAATGCACCTTCAAGACCATTAGTCTGATTTAAAAGAGCTACATAAAATAAACTACAACAACATAACTTTGCTCAGAAAGAAAAAGAAAGGAGCTACAGAGGAGAGATGTTGAGATTTTGGGATGCACTATATATTTTGATCTGATATTGGGGAATTTAGATTTTCAGTTATTCATCACATTGGTTAAATTCTAGTCAGTAAATTAAGCCGATAATATGATCACAGTTTGTTTTTATTGACTTAACAAGCACAGCAATTAAAAACACAATACGGTAGGTGGCTGTTTGCACCTGTGATAGTTGGTTTGCAGTCCACAAAAAAACACAGAAGAAGAAGAGACAAACGGGTTTTCTGCAGTTTGTTTACATATATACAGAATCGTTTCATAAACACACACACAAGAAGTCAAAATCCTCTGATTCCAGCTTCTTAAATGTGGATATTTTTTCTAAATATCTTTGGGTTGTGACATTTAATAAACCAAACAACGAATCGATCAATAAAGAAAACAATCAGCAGTGAAACTAATCGCTAGTTGTAGCCCTGTTATCATTTAAAATATTTTTAGAGGCTTAAAAATAAGAAATTGTTCGAGACTAGTATAATGTCTAAAGAAACAAATCTTTGAATCTTATAACAAATAACAATAACAAAGTCGTATATCTCTGAGGCACATTCTCAGTTTTAGTCCGCTGCTTCCTCACATGTTGTGTTTGGTGCTTCTCCTTTATTCAGTATTTATTTCACGTTCCTCACTCGAGGCTCTGGAGTGAACAAAGAGAAATAAATGTTAGATGAATCAGCTGACTGCTCAGCGTTAAATCCATCAACACGTCTGTGCTTCCTCCTGCTGTTCCTACAGGTTGACATCAATATGCTACTTGTGGATGGTTTATCACGTTGTCTTAATGGACGTGCTCCTCTCCCCTCAGGTGGCTGTTGTGGCTCTGATATAAAGACCTACGTGGTGGGAGGCTGGTCCTGGGCGTGGTGGCTCATCTCGGACACTCAAAGGTGACAGCGCAGTATAAACATGAGGGCTGTTTATGTTTTCCTGAAATGGAGTTGGCCTTTTAGTAGCTCCTTGAAATGTTTTTTTTTTTTTTTTTTTCCATCAAGCACGACTCACCACAGATAAGTGGATTATACTATTGAAAGCCTTCTGGTGAAAGTGGCTGAGGTTTCTAAACAGACCGCCGCTGAAATGGACTTTGCTGTGTTGAATTTCCACGGGGGTAGTAAGAGAGATAATCTGCAGGCAGGAAGCTGTTCTGTTACAGTCTGACCGGTATTACATGAAGTGTGTTTTACAGGTTCAAAGGTCTTTTTCCTTTTCGGCCGACACATTCATACTTTTCAAAGCTGCGTCACAAGACAGCGAACGTCCTCTAGTTAATATTTCCCTTACACTGATCATAGTTACACTCCGTCTGTTACTCTTCATCAGTGTCAGGCTGACCACATGTCAGATTGTGAAATTTTCCATTATCTCATCTCCTGAGTAATGCTCTGTTGTAACGTCCATTTAATTTATGTAGGAGTCGTGGCAGTAAAACAAAAGACAGCTGAGTGGAAACACACCGCATTAAGGTGCGGCCACATCCGATTTTACTGTCTATTAATTTTAACGAGGATGCTTTTCTCCTCTTATAGTGGCATATAGATGCAGAGTTAATGTTGATATTAACCTCCGTCCTGAGTGATCCGATCACAGGTGGACAGCTCTAAGTACCGGTGTGAAGACGCATTTAGGATGCATTTGAGATCTGATCGTTTCGACCACACTGTTTCACCTGATCCAACCACTGAACAAGTAACCACAATATCACCAGATTCCCTTAACAAATTGAGTGATTTTAATGATTGTTGCGTGAGGAGAAGCTTAAGAAATGTTGTGAAGCTTTGCCACGACAAATTCTAAATCATTAGTGCCTTCCTGTAAATTCAGCATTAAATCAAAACATGAAGTTGTTTGTTTCTTTGTAAAAATTGTCAGTTTGTGGCAGCAAGTACACGTTAACCGATATAGACTACTTCTTTGTCGCTTGTAGAGACAGTCCCCAGACTCCCTTAAAAAATCTCTCCATTTTGTCAATTGAGTGAGGAGAAACTTTATAAACATTGTGAAACGCTGTCTACAATAAATTCTTAATTATTTAGACCTTCTTGTTAATTTGGCAAACATTATACATGAAGAAAAATTTTTTGTGTGAAAAACATTATATATCCGTTTGTCTTTATACTTTATTTTAGAGGTAGATTTTGTAGTCCGTCACTTTGTCTTGTAGGACAGTGTCAGAGTCAGCTCTCACAGAAGACATTTGATAACATGTGTTTTTAATCCACATTCACTCAATAAGGTGAAATAATAAAACAGGTGAAAGTTAAATACTTGTGAGTAACCAGCAGTAGGAAGTGTAACGATTAGACTGTCCAGCGTGCTGATAATATATATCGTTAACATTTATAGATTATATTGAATCTCTCTTCATGGACTAATAAACGTGTTTGTGCTCCTCGCTGCAGGATAACTCTGGAGATCATGACTCTGCAGCCTCGCTGTGAGGATGTGGAGACAGCAGAGGGCGTCGCCATCACTGTCACAGGTGTGGCTCAGGTAAGACCACACCCCAGTGTGTTTCTCATCCTCTTTTCATCTTATCGTTCTTCAGCACCTGGATTTGCATTTGATGTTTAACTTGTGCGATATAAATGAAGTGTGGTTGATGTTGTGACGTCACTCTGTCACCGTGTCCTCTTCAGGTGAAGGTCATGACGGAGCACGACCTGCTGGCTGTGGCTTGTGAGCAGTTTCTGGGTAAATCAGTCATGGAGATCAAAGCTGTGGTTCTGCAGACTTTGGAGGGACATCTGCGCTCCATTCTCGGTACGGATATTGATTTTATTTGAACTATGTGTTTGTCAAAATGAGGACACCTGAATTCCTTTTCTGATTAGTTATTTTTGATGCTATTGTTTAGATAGTTGTATCACAGTTTCTGAAAGAGGAACGTTATTCTTCGTCTTGTTAACCAACAGTCCGATGCAGAAGATGGTCAATTGACCAATTTATTAAACCGAGTAAAGAAGCAAATCTTAACAATGAGGAGGCTGAAATTTATGCCATAAATGACTTAAATTTATTTAACAACTAATCCTCTAAACTGAAGATTGATTTGTCATGGCAGCAGTGCAGAATCTGTCATACATACTGTTATCACAAATTAAGACCATTTGGCCAAATAAATAAAATTGCTCAACACTCATGATGAAAACAATGTGGCTGCTAGTTTCTGTCGTGCTGTTGTTTGCCTTGCGTGGCAGATCTGTTCCTGTGACATACAGATGTTGACTGTGTCTCTGTGCTGCAGGTACTTTGACTGTGGAGCAGATCTATCAGGACAGGGACCAGTTTGCTAAACTCGTGAGGGAGGTTGCAGCTCCAGACGTGGGCAGGATGGGCATCGAGATCCTCAGCTTTACCATCAAGGTGAAACACTGGCTGGTGCTCTGACAGCTGCCAGCACGTGCAGTGATTATGATTCCTGATTAAGATGTTAATGAAGCTACCGGGCAAAGAAAGGTCAAAATAATACAGTTCAGTATAGATTCAGACATGAAGAGAAGCGGTGTGTCGGACCATGCTGACTGAAAACCCTCAGGACTAATGTGTAATCTAGTGTTAGCCTGCTATGCTAACATTATCCGTCCTCCTGAACGCGGCTTGTTCGTGGATGCTGCTGACTCGTAACGTTAAGTTATTTTACATGACTGACAGAGAGGCAGCTTGTGCACATTTCTCTATGAAAACATGAACGTGTACGTAAAATCTTGAAGACACAATAAGCTACATTCAACGTATTTTGTAGTTAACCGTCCAGCTGTTACAGCAGTATTTCAGAAAGCTTTTTGAATATCTAGATAATGTTGATGTGATACATTCACTGTAAAAACCACGAGCTGTCGACCAGCATTTATAAACCTTCTACTCCACAAAATGATCATTCTCTAAACTCTTCAGTGTCGGAGGTTCATGTTTCGGTTTGTTGGGCGCTGTGTGAATCTAATGCACACACACTTTCAGCTGTGTGTGCGTTGTTGTGACTGCGAGCGCTGTGTTGGATCCATTTCTGTATGAACGACCATTAAGAGACCAACATGCGGGAAACACTGTGTGTGTTTATATGCGCAGCAGAACTGCAGGAGTCGTATCAGCTCATTAGAGAAGCCATCTCTGCAGTTTCATGGGTCTGATAAGTGACTGGTGGGAGAGCTTACTGTTGTTGATTAGAGCAGATTGAAGTGTGGTGCAGACGCAGGCTGACCACACGGCTCTGCTGGAAGCCCAGAGCACATTTCTATCTCGTCAGTTAGACGGATCAGGATGGTTTCTGATGCAGCAGGACCTGTAAGATAATTAGTAAAGGCCTCAGACATTTCTTCTTCATTCTTTACATCTTGTAGCGTAGATATTATTTGCAAAAACATCCTGTTGGAGTCCTGATGTTCTTTATGTTTTTGTCGAATGTAGCTGAGATGTCAGCAGCTGACAGAAAAGTATTATGTTCCAACAATGTATAAGAGCTGAAGGTTTGTTTAGTTGCTCAGTGAAGCGCCCAGAGGATTATTTTCCATAAAATCTAAGAAAAGTCCCCAGATTTTCTTGAACCATCTCAGGTTTTCCTTTGACAGCACAAGTCAGTTTCTCCGAAGCAAAGCGATTAGATCGATCCCTGAACCACTGAGTAACATTCTGTTTGTCTGGGTTTTTCCAAAAGAGAGCAACTGTATGTTTAGCTCGGAGAACACAGTATGTCATCATTTTGTTCTCGGTCTTCTGTTCTATTGATATTGAATCCCTCGGACATCTGTGGACATGTTGGTAGCTTTTCAGATGCAATTTGTGATCGTATATCAAGTACATCTGATCCTCGGGCACTCCCAGAGACAGTGGAGCTGTTTGTCTTTCTCCACATTACATTTTACACAGAAGTCTGGGACATTGGGGTTGAAATGGTGGAGACTGTTAACAGTTTAAACTCTAATTTGAAACTGGACTAATTTGGCCTGATCTGTGCTGAGAGAAATGGGATATTTAAAAAACATGTCCACTACAAATCAAATTTGTTTTCTATATTCTGATCAAAATATAGAATCATCACTTCATTAAATGTACGATTTCCAGCCGACGAGCTTTTACCTCACACCAAAATTAGATTTTGTCAAATGGAGCAAATGAATTTAGTCCCATCTGTTACAGCCTCACTTCATAGATGTTTTTACATTTAAAAAATCTTGTCAGTTAATTTATTGTTTTATTTAAAACGGCGACAGTGAAAAGTAAATGTATAATATTAGAAAATGCACAGTGATAATATTCATCTGTTGTAAAATGCACGTTTAACAACATAGAAGTGATAAACCACAGTAATATAATACACCTGCAGGACAGATTTTAAACTGACTAAACCTTCCTCAATCGCACTCCACAGTTTTGTTGCTGTGATTTTGTTGAGCAGTGTTTTATACAGCAGTCTCTCCTCGCTGAAGGTCTTGTTTTATTTCACCGCGAGCTGTCAGATTAAATTGTATTTAGGCATAAGGAGCTAAACCAGGCAGCCTGTTGTACAGCAGACTAACAGACACAGACAGTTCGAGGCTCAAAAGTTGTGTTTTTGTCCAGTGTTTTCAGAGAGAACAGTTTATCTGATGGCTGTGTGGTTGTTTCTCAGGCCTGTGACCAGGAGGTGGCGCTATAAGACAGAGGCACTAATATTAAAATTGATGAACCATGTTTGATTTCATGTTGACCTGTGCGTCTGTGCTCACAGGATGTGTACGACAAACTGGATTACCTGAGCTCCCTCGGCAAGACCCAGACCGCTGCTGTCCAGAGGGATGCAGACATCGGCGTGGCTGAGGCAGAGAGGGATGCTGGGATACGGGTGAGTGAGGAGGCTCTAGCAGGTGAGAAGCAGATCCTGATGTGCTCGACATTTAAATGAACTTCTTCTGTCTTTATCGTCTCTCAGGAAGCGGAGTGTAAGAAGGAGATGATGGACGTCAAATTCCAGGCTGACACCAAGATGGCCGACTCCAAACGAGAGCTGGAGCTGCAGAAAGCTTCTTTCAACCAGGAAGTCAACACCAAGGTGAGCGTGTTTCAGAACAACGTTTGTTACCTGAGGTGTGTGTTCTTCAGAAACATGACAGTCTGTGTGCTGACGTGTTCAGAAAGCCGAGGCCCAGCTGGCGTACGAGCTGCAGGCGGCCAAGGAGCAGCAGAAGATCCGCCTGGAGGAGATCGAGATCCAGGTGGTGCAGAGGAAGAAGGAGATCACCATCGAGGAGAAGGAGATCGCCCGGACAGACAAGGAGCTCATTGCTACCGTGAAGAGGCCCGCTGAGGCCGAGGCCTACAAGATGCAGCAGCTGGCCGAGGGGCACAAGTGAGTGAGAATCTGTCGGTTAAACATTCAGACAGTTTTATCAGCTGTTTCTACCAGAATCACAAATGAGCAGCGAGACAAGTGTTTGAGTCCACACTCCTCTGGTCCTCTGGTTCTCCTGAAGCTTGGTGGCCTGTTGTTGAGTTAGAAATATGACTTGGCAAGTTAGTTAGAGTCGAAAACATCTGGTATAAAGGAAATGTCAGAATACAAAACCCTCCAGCAGCAGAGCTTTTTTTGAATAACAACAAGCTTCATGCCTCTTGAATTTGATCCCAGATTCACAGAAACACTTTATTTCTCTCTAAATAATCAGACATAAAGATCGTTTCACCAGAACTTTATACAAATCAGATGAGCTGCAGCTGTGCTCATTTACATCTGAAGTCCTCCCACCATAATGAAAACATGATTTGCTAAGTAAATATTCCGCCGTGTGAGGCAGAGAGCGAGTTTTGAAAGACAGTGGTATTGAAAAGCAAATCTGTCGGCTCCTGTAGTGTTTTTACAGTCGGACTCAACCTCCCACTTTCCAACGGCTCCACAGAAAGACCAGAGGAGCAACATCACCTTACTCCACCTCGAGATTTATTGTCTTAATTTTAGTTTTTGTTGTTTGGACTAAATTTCAGACAGATTGTTTTTAAAGATAATCTGTGTGATGCCTTAATTAATACAAACTCATCACACAGTTGTCAAACAGGAACTTAAATGGGAATGACGATTAGAGTCAAGCAGCAGCATATTGTGTGAAAAGTGTCTGTGGCTCAGAGGTAGAGCCAGCGTCTTGTTGTTGGAAGGTCGCTGGTTCAAATGTAAATGAGTGAAAAGAGACTTGAACAGCTCGATGTGTTGATCGATGAATCAGATATCAGTTATTTTAACGTGTGTTTCCCCACATCAGGATAAAGACGGTGCTGATCGCCCAGGCTGAGGCGGAGAAGATCAAGAGGATTGGTGAGGCGCAGGCTTCCTCCATCTCAGCCGTGGGGAAGGCGGAGGCTGAGAAGATGAGACTGAAGGCGGAGGCCTACCAGCAGTACGGAGAGGCAGCTAAGACTGCGCTGGTGCTCGAGGCCCTGCCGAAGGTAAAACATGGACTGGTTCAAGGGAACTTTCATTTTCACTGGCTTCTTAATGCATCGAAAATACAGTTTTTCACTTTCTTGTGAAGGGTTAGTCAGGAAGACTGATACCACTGCTCACCTCTGTCCCCGAGATATGAAGCTAGTTAGCTTAGCCTAGAAAAAAGACTGGAATGAAAGGGAGACAAGTAGCCAGACTGTCTGAACCTTCCCATGAAGTCAAGTCAGTCGATGTTTAGGTGTTTTTATCACACATGCTTTATTTCTGACCTTTCTGCCAGTATCAGGCCCAATAATTTAAAAAAAAACTGAAGCTTTATTCCCTTTTAGAAACTGTTGATAGTTATAATGATAATAATAATCAGCTCTTGAATCTGAATTCAAAATGAACACAGTGGCAGTGTGTTTAGTCGGCTCTGTGTCTGACGCTGAGATCACCACAGCTGCTTCATCTTAATGAGTCATCACTCGTGAATCTGTGACTGGTTCGTGAATCACATGATTATTTCCTGCTTGCGGTAAACACTTAACTGTATCGTTGCAGATCGCTGCTAAGGTGTCAGCCCCATTAGCCAAGACCAACGAGATCGTCATCCTCAGCGGGGAGGGCAGCCGTGTGACGGGCGAGGTGAACCGCCTCCTGGCTGAACTTCCTGTGTCTGTCAACGCTCTCACCGGAGTGGATCTGTCAAAGGTAGGCCGGCTTTATCTTGTAGATCTGTAACAATGTGACTGCATGTGTGGTTTTACTAAACTGGTAAATGCGAGAGGGTTTCATGTATTTGAGTCAGCTCTGATAATATGACTGTCAAGACTATTCAACCCAGTACGACAACTTGTAGGACGACACTGAAAGTCGAGATGATTGAGCTCATGTTTTTGTTTTTAAAAGGGCTGATTTCATTTTATTTCTCATTTATTTGTTATTTACTGCACATAAAGTATTGTGTGTTGCAGTGTGGGAGTGGTGTGCTGATACAAACAGCCTTTTTGCCATTCAACAGTTTATTAAAGGGCTACTCTGATGATTTAGTGTTGCACTTTCCTAAAGTCGGGGGCCACCGAGCCTCAAGTTGCAGAGGCCTGAGATACCGTGGCTTATTGTCCCCAGTAGACCCTCTCTGACTCATAAACGCCCTTGTGTTTTCAAACATACCTCTGATTCATAGCGCAGAAAGGTGTATCACATCATCAGGATTATTTTCTCAGACGTAAGAAAGCTCCTTTTGGCTCAAAGGATGTCTTTTGTTTCACCTCAGTATTTGTACTCTACTACAAAGTTCACTACGTCACATGTTGCTGTCAGAAGACACATTCACACATCTGATACGTTTACAAGGACAGTTGTACAACTTCACCTCCAAAGGATCGTAGAAGTTGGCATCGGATGTTAGATTTGAGCTTTTTGTTTCCAATCTGGAGTCGAAATCAGCCAAAAAAACATGAAGATCATGAAGTCAGTCCAGCTCAGTTTGTTTCAGCGCCTCAGTTTCACTGTCGTCTCTCCACAGATGCCGCTGCTGCAGAAGATGGCCGGTGCTCAAGCCTGAAATCTCCACGTGACTCCAGTATCTGTTGTATGCACTCTGATAGACTGCCTTTAATACACTTGAAGAATTTTGTTGTTTTATACGTATATACTGTATACCAAGTGAATTTTGGAAACCTCTGGTGCCTTACTTTATACAGGACCAGAATATCTGCATGCACTGCTGCTCACTCAAAGATGTTTTTTATTTGGTTTGAAAACGGGAACATTTTGTGTCATTTTGCGTTTTTATTTTGTATTTAAATGATTTATATATATATATCGGCCCGTTTGTATGAAGCGCCACAGAAGAGGAGAGCTGATATCAGATGGGTGTGATGGTGGAGTCTCACCCCGGTCAGAGTCATGTGACCTGACAGCTGATGTTCGCAGCTGTTCTCTGGTGTTTCTACACTGGGGCCTCTCTTTTCCGTCCGTGTGTTGCAGATGTTTTTGTTGATTTAAATAACTCCATCTGTGGTTAGACACATCTGCATTCCCTAGATAATCTGAATCTTGTTTTAATTGTAGAGCTTTCTTTGTATTGTACATGTTGTAATTTTTAACTATCAGATGTTATTCAGGTTATTTTGTCTCACTGGTTGATTTTTACGATGTGACAGGTGCTCACAATCTTAAAGAAGAAGCTCCTTTCATTGTGTAAATCTGATCTGCTCCTCTGAAAGAAGTTTCATTCTCCACAAACTGTTGATATCAGGCATGAAATATACGATTATTATTTATTTTCTGGCAGGAAAACAGGAAGCAAATTCTGAGCTTGTGCTAATATGGTTAGCTTGTAACATGGTAATTTAATATTTAATGTGGTTGTAATGTAAAATGGTTCTAGTTTTGGCCTCGATTGAGTCTTAAAAAATCTGGTGGTGTTTAAAAAAAAAAAAAAAAAAGATAGAAAGAGGAGAAGAAGGATCTGATGGGCAAAATGTAAAAACGACCGGCTTGGATTTGTGTGAAATATGTTAATATTGTGGGCAAAGATTCATGTGAATAGATTCTGACAATGAAAAGCCAAACAGTGATGCCAAATAGAATAGATCGTCTTTTATTTTGTATTGTATCAGAAGGATACTGCATAGTTTATCTGAGGTTTAATTTCATACTACAAATATCTGTAGATGCTAAGCCATGTTTGACAGCATGTCAACAAACCAAACTTTTACACATTTTTCAGAGAAACGCGCTTTCTGTTCGCTGTACGTCCGTGTCGATTTGTCTCCATAACTGTGATGTCTTAGCAGAGATCTTTAACTTATCAAATGTTTGACCTGTTTTAAAGGAACCGTTCTCCAAAAATGAAAGTGTAGTCATAATCTACTCAACACCATGCTGATGGAAAAGTCAGGTGAAGTTTCGTAGTCCACAAAACGTTTCTGGAGCTTCACAGAAAAAGTGTTGCAGTGTTCTCCTTAGCAACTAAAGCTTTTACACCTTTACACCGTTGTCGTGCAGTCAAGCTCGTCCACCTCCTTTAGTTCAGCAGCTACAGTGGAGATTTGGCGTAAATAAAGTTTGGTCTCCATCTGCTTCAGTTGTTCAGGAGAACGCTGCAGTGCTGTTTTGCTGTGAAGCTCCAGAAATGTTTTGTGGACTACGAAACTTCACCTGATGATGACAAAATGTTCTTTTTTGGGCGAAGTTGTCCTTTAATCAGTGATATTGCTGTTTGTAAATAGTCACAATATTTTGTTGTTTTGGGGTCTGATGCACCAAATCTTAAGCTCCAGTGCAGCAGTTCGCTCTGATGCACCATTAACTGTCGAAGGTTTTTGGAAAACATTTGCAGATACGGAATATTATCCGTCAGATCCGTCCGATGAAATGTATCTCATCCACGTAGACACTTCCAGAAGAACTGAGCTGAGTGAATTCTGGCAGCCGCAACCTGCTCGTCTCCTCTCAGCGCTGTAAAGAGCTGCACTCGTCCACATTAAACCTGAATTAGTGTAACAGTGATGTTTAGCTGAGCCTCATTTCTCAAGCAGGTAAAACCTCAAATACAGAGGTAGTTTTATTTTTGGCTGAAGAAACGGCCACTACGATCATACTGACAGAATTCACAGAGGACTGTTATGATTATTGATGTTAATGAAGTTTTTTGTGCTCATCCTGACTTGATTTATGTTTTAGAGTAAGCTGACGAATGCTGTGACCATACTGATTTGTTAAGCTTCAAATGTCCAGTGTAGATATGACATGTTTGTGTTATATTCCTGCTGTTCTTTACAACACGTACACTGTGTGTCTCAAACAGCCTTGAGTTCCTGTATGCTCTTGCTGCATGTCATCCGTCTGTACTCAGAATAATCAGTTCACTCTTCGCTACTTGTCCTTCTAATAAATCCAAATGCCATCATTTTTTGCTATTTACTATACTGTAACCTAAAATTACACACAGAATGTGAAGAAGTAACAGTTTTGATGTATTGTTGCAGAGATATGTACTGAAGATATGCTAACCAGCTAGCCGCAGCCCATCATGGTCTGAAGCTCCTGTGCTAACGGGTTAAACGCCAACACTCCCCTGCTGTTCTGAGCCTGCTAGCTCCGCTGCTAACTGAGCTAACCACCCTACTGACAGCTACAGTTAGCAGCCGTTAGCGACAACACTTTAATATGCTGCTCCCTATTGGTTTGGAGCATGACTTCCACTGGTGGCCAGTTCTTACATATTGCACCTTTAAAAAAAATTAGAGGTTATAATGACACACACATAGTTGAAACTTTGAATAGAAAATAAAACTAGATTTGAGATATAATTTCTTTGCGTGCTTTGTTTGTCGGTTTTGGTTAGTGTCACTTTCCAACCAGTTATTTAGGCCAATTTCATTATAATGGATATTTATAGGGATATATAACATCAGACTTAATCATGTCATTCCCACTTTAAAAATCAACTATATGCTAGGTTATGGAAAGTAATTTAGCAAATGTACTCAAATACTGTAACATAATACTGATGGGATATTCTACATAATTATGTATTTTAGTACATTGTTGGTGACAAAAACTCATTTTATACGAATGCAGGCTTTTTTTTTTCATGTGATGGAATATATTATAGTACTGCCTGTTTATTTGAATACGTATTCCACCACTGCTTCGTGGATTTATAAAGGAAATTTAGATCTTGTCATGTTTTAAGCAATAAAACCTCAAATCCGTCGGGATTATTCGACAGGCGTTCGCCGTCGATGCCTAAATGCAGAGCCGGGGTCCATTGTCTTTGCGCATGCGCGACAAATGTTGCTGCCGTAGCCGGACAGCAGCAGCAGCACGGAGAATCAACACACTGGGGATGGTCGCTTCATTTTTTACACCAATATCAACGTTATATCTCCACAAAATGAAGTTTCCCTACTCGTAGCTTCGTGAGGAGTAAGTATCTTCCTCTTTAATCCGCTCCGCGTCGCTGCTTTCCGTCAGTGAGGAGCTAAAGTTTGCTAACCAGCTGGCCTGGTCACAAACAGCACAAAGAAGCTCCTTATTTATTGTGGTGCTTGACTCGAGGTAACCTTCTGAACGATGGATTTTTTACTGTTTCTGATGGCCAGTAAGTGAAGTATGTTAATCCCACAGTCGGTCCGCTCGGCGTGTGTTTGCTGAAATAATCCAGCTCCATTTAAAGACCGCTCCTGACGTTAGCTAGCTGTTTTAAACTCCAGCAGATTAGAGGCTGGATTGCTAGACAGATGGCTAACGTTACCTAGCTACAGACAGCCTGCTGGAAGTTAACCTAGCCCTCTGTTATTGTGTTAAATCTGTAACTCGACACGCTCACACGAGATGACAAAGGTTGATTTAGGCGTTAACTGAGGTCGCTGCCACAGCTCCAAACGGTTAGTGTGACCTGTGTGTGTGGGAAAAGGTCACATTATCCAGTCTGCATTAATGAGGATCATCGTTTTAACCACACACACACACACACACACCCCACCTCGTCATCCTGTAGGATACAGAGGAGGAAAATGTTATTAACCCATGTCAGCAGAGAGGCAGTGGTCCTGTGACTTAATGTGTTCCAATGTAGGTAAAATAGAAAAGCACTGATGCTCTCACAAACACTTCATCTCACCAATAATCCACAGGAGAGTGCCTTCATGAAGACTGCACCACTGTGACAAGTCAGTGAAATATTTCTACAGTGGAAGTGATCAGGTGATGAATCATGAACTGTCTGCAAATCTGTGATGAATCTGCAAAATACTGTGATGACTAAACGTAGTTTCCTCAGAGATCCCCTCCCAGCAACCGTCTTCCAGTGAACAAAACTGGGAATGAAACCATTATTTTCATTTTCCGTCTGTCTGAAACACTCTGGGTATTTGGCTTATGCAGTCAGGGCTGTTTGCTTAACTCTCCCTCATGTCCCTGTTGTGAACACTGATTCTTTGTGTAATTCATCTGATATAAGCTCCTGTGAGAAAAGCCCAAGACAAATCAGTTTATTCACTGTCAGACTGATGAATCATTGTAATCAGTTTTCAAGCAAAGCCCTCTTTCTTGCATTTCCTCTGTTGTGTTTGTGTTGTCGCAGTCTTCCTGTTGTAAAACATTTCCTGGTTTTAGCTTCTAAGTTGTGATGAAGTGCTCGATGGAGATAGTAAATTTAATATCTTGCGGTTTTTGACTCTCTTCACTAATTCCTGACATTCACTGACTGTACAGCTGATGAGTTAATTGGTAAAATGATATTAATCATTAGCTGCTGTGGACTTTGTCTGACATCTCTTCTGTTGGAGCTCAGGATGAACGAAGCACAGATTGTTTATTCACTCGCAGATTTATGTGGGAATAAATGTTTTTTGTAAAAATGTAAACCTGTAAATCTTTTAATGCCTGCGGGATTACAAATAAAAGATTCCAGTGTGGGCAGTGGCATTCCCCTCGTTAATCTGCTCCATGTCTGACCCGTAATTAGATTTTCTCATGTTGCTCATGGCATCATTTTGCAGATTTATCATCATTGATTTGCAGATGCTGTGTGATTCATCGCGAGTTTTCTCCGTCTTCACTCAAACTCATAATTATTTTCATTGTCGATTAATCGGTTTATTATTTTCTTGACTAACTGATCAGTTAAAGTGTCCGAAAATGATGAAATAAGTCAATCACATGATGTCTTCAGATATCAAACCCAAAGATATTCAGTTTACTGTCAGAGGAGGAACGAAACAAGAAAATCTTCACATTTAAGAAGCTGGAACTGTTGTTAAAAATAAGTCAAACTGATTAATCGATTATAAAAATAGTGAGCGATTGGTGTAATAGTGGCACAATCTTTATAAAGTCGTCTGTTGGTGTGTTGGTGCGTCTTCTTTGTGTCAGCAGGTTTTCAACATGATGACTGTGTTTTCTGTTAAAATGCATTTGGATTCAGGACCAAAGCTTCCATTTTGATTTGATTCTGTCTTTTGACGATCTGACCCACTGAAACAGGCTCAGCAGAGAACATTGTGCTTGTTTCCTCCCCACTGTGAGTCTGAAGAGGACGTCTGGTTAACTCGCATCACGCTGCCTCTGTGTGCTGTTCTGTTCTGTTCGGGGGGAAAGAAGGAACATCTTTTCTTTTTCCATCGCTCCGGCTCGGCTCTCCGCTCGCTGCAGGCTGCACGCCGCCAGCTTTTATACAACCATGATGTCACTTTATTACAAGCTGCCATTTGCAAAAGGTCAAACAGTGCTGGATGTGAAAACAGGCGATAGCGAAGTCGTTTCACACCAACGTAAGTGTGTGTCAGCGGCTGACTCACTGCTCTGTCTGTCTGTCTGTCTGTCCCCAGTATGGTGAGGAGAAGGTGTCCCATGCTGCATTAGTGGAACAGTGACATGCTGGCCTGTCTGCCGGCATCAGGTGACCCTACCATCAGACTTCTCTCCCGTACGCAGATGAACACTGGACTTCAGAAATGTGAGTGCTTCCTTCCATCGTGCCGTTTGGTTCCATTTCCTCGTCGCTCGGCGTCAGACAACGTGTCGACGCTGCAGCTTTATATGTTTGTGTGTGTGTTTACATGAGGGAGTAAAAAAAGTCCAGCTAGCTTTGTGATCCGGAGCAGAGAGCAAAAAAATCCTGCGTGTCATTTCAGAGAACGACATCAAAAGCTCATTCAGATTGTTTTCTGATTTAGAATTGAGGTCGTGACCCCAATATGATCAATTAACCTGCTGATCATATTCACTATTGTCAGTTTAGTCTGTTAAAAGTCAGATAAAATGTCAAATATGCTCATCAGGATTTACCAGAAACCCTGAGGGACATTTTCTTTTGCTTCTTTTGTCCGACCAACAGTCCAAAACCCCAAAACTCCTGATTCACTGTCAGAAATGATGAAGACAAGCAGCAAATCTAACGAGCTGGAACATCACTCAGTATTTGGGGTGGCACAATGTGTAGATGCTGCAATTTTATTTGCATTTTGAGGTTTGAAAATTATAATTAACCCATGATTTGCTGAAACTGACATGACAAGTAAGCAGAACCCGACCAAAACTTGATTTTTTTGAGGCGGATACCGTTATTGGGGAGTAAAAAAGTCACACTCACAGTATTTTACCGTTTACCAAAACATTTTATTGTCTAAAACTTAACTAAAAATGTAATGATTATAAATGACCTGAAGCGTCTCTTTCTGCGTTATAATCTCCTGCAAAAGCAGTTTTCATATTGTCAAACAACACACATGCCGACACATTATCTCTGTGATACGCCGACACCAGTCAGAGAAGTGTCATCACTGACACCTGAAACGTTGTCGCAGGTCAGAGCGATGCTGTAACGCTTCTTTACTGATGAATCAACCGACTCCACCTGACACTCGATTAGTTATTGTGTTTTGTTACAAAAGAAGTGACGGATGTTCAGCCCACATTTAAAGGCACCACGCTTTCATGCATAACTCATAACTGATTTATTTTTTGTAAAGCTCTCGCTGTTCAACATGTCGTTCCTCCACCTTTTACTGTCGTAAAGAGCTGCAACTAACCATCCATTGATTTTCATAACAGATTAAAGTTGTCACGACTCAATTCAAACATTTATTTCAGTGCTGACGACTATTTTATTGTTAGACTTCCACATCTGGATCTGTTAAAAATATCAGGTGATTGTTTTTTACGTCCTGACAACTAGAGACGACCGATATATCAGTTGCGTGATCACAGATATCTACAAAAATACCAGCCTTCAGTGATTCAACAATAAAAGAAATTCTGTTTTCTGTTTTTCTGAGACAAATCAATGAAGAATTTGAAAAAGAAAATAGGCCGAACATCTCCGACACTGTCGGTTTCCTCCAGTATCAGTCGGTTGATCGTCTGTGTTCAAAGTGTCTGGAAGAGCAGCTGCAGGCTGATGCTAAGCTAGCTTTGTCATCCAGGGTAGAGAGCAACAAAAAACAAGCCTGCGTTTCATTTCAAAGAATGAAATTGAAAGTTAATTTTCATCAATATTCCAAATGCTTTTTTCTGTCAAACCTTCAGTCCAAAAACCCCAAAACTCCTCTTTTACTGTCAGAAATGACAAAGAAAAGAAGCAAATCCGTATTAAGTGTTTGGTCAAATCCCAGTCAGTGTGCTTTGCTTGTTATTTCTGGTCGACTGACTTATATTTCCTTTGCAGGGGAAACTACACAGAAGATGAGATCTGCCAGCTATCCAACCCCAGCAGAGTTGGATGCCTATGCTAAGAAAGTTGCCAACAACCCTCTGACCATCCAGATCTTCCCCAACAGTGTCAAAGTACCTCAAAGGAAGCACATTCGTCGCACAGTCAACGGGCTCGACACCTCCTCGTCCAGCCAGCGCCACAGTCCCTACCCCTCTCAGGTCAGCTCCAGTCGGGGCCTGCTGGCTGTCCTCCGAGCGCCCGTCAAAGGCGTCATCAAAGTGTCGGACGGAAGCCGCGCCCGGCACCTTCACAAAGCCGTCATGAACCCTCACAGCGGGCCGTACGCCACTCAAAGCACTTTAAACCTTCCTCAGCCGGCGCCTCACCTGCAGGGCCCGTCTCAGCCTGCGGCCCAGGCGGTCCAGAAGCAGGGGATGGTTCACCCGCAGGCGCTGCAGCAACAGCAACAGCAGAGCATGGCTCACCCAATGACTTTACAGCAGCCTCAGTCGATGCCTCACCCGCAGGCTTTACAGCAGCGGAGCGTGGCTCATTCACAGGCTCTGCAGCGGCAGCAGAGCCTGTCCCAGGTTCAGACTGCACAGCAGCAGAGACTGGCTCACCCACAGGGCGTCCAGAGGCAGCAGAGCCTGCCTCACCCCCAGGCTCTGCAGCAGCAGCAGCAGCAGCAGCAGCAGCAGCAGCAGAGCCAGTCCTGCCCACCTGTCGTACCACAGCAGCATCTCTCTCACCTGCAGACACTAAAGCATCCTCCGGCTCCTCCGCAAGCTTTACTCTCACAACCAGGAGTGACTCAGGATCTGCGCCACCTGTCTGACGGAGCTCAGCTTCCGGGCCTGCAGCACACCCAGGGGCCCCTCCCCCAGGCTGTGGGCGCAGGGCCTCCTGCCATGCCCAACAGCCTCCAGCAGCCTCCGCCGGGGGCGTACGGGCCCCGCAAGCTCCCCGACGCAGACGCCCCACCAAATGTAACTGTATCTACCTCCACCATCCCACTGTCCATGGCAGCCAGCCTGCACCAGAACCGGCCCGGCGACCTGAGCAGCATCGTGCACCAAATCAACCAGTTGTGCCAGGCTCGGGCCGGCATGGGCGCCACCTCAGTCTGCGAGGGCCAGATCGCTAACCCCAGCCCCATCAGCCGCAACCTGCTGATCAACGCCAGCTCCAGAGTGTCCTCTCACCCCGGGGCTCTGGGCCCGGTGCCCAGCTGCCTCATGGTGGGACCCCCGGACAAACCCACCGCTCAGACCACCAGTGCTGCTCTGCTGTCACAGCCCAACATCGCTGCTACTAACAGTCTACCTGCCTTTCACACAGACCCAGAGAAGGTCCACCTGCAGCAGCAGCAGCAGCAGCAGCTTCAGCACCATTTACATCAGCAGAAACAGCAGCAGCATTTACAGCAGCAGCATTTACAGCAGCTCCAGCAGCTGCAGCAGCAGCGCTCCTGGGCTCAGCACCAGATGGCCCACATGCAGCAGCCTCCGGAGGGGGCCCACCCCTGCAAGAACCCCCGGATGGAGCCTCCGGCTGAGTGTGCTTTCCCCTCCCGAAACCTCAGCTACCCCCACAAGCTACCGAACGCTGCACAGTCCTTTCCTCTCAAACACCCTGCAGACAAACCGCGACCTTCCTCCCCTGTTAACTGCCCGGTAGGTTCTATGCCTTACATTAATGGCCACTACATGCAGCCGCCGTGGGGCAGCATCCCAGCCACAGCAGGTAACAACGTGTCCGGCCCTCAGGACCTGCCGGTGGCTTTCCAGGGGGGGCAGCAGGCCGCAGCCTCCACAGACCGCATCCCAGGGGCAAAGTACCGGCCGGGGAAGGAGTGTCCTCCCGGCCAGCCCAAGCTGATGCAGAACGTGGATTTCCTGGGAGGCGAATTCCAGCTGCCCAGCTTTCAGGAGCAGAACATGGATGTGATGGGGAAGATGCACAGGTCGGCCATGGGTCAGGTTCAGGAGCCCAACAACGGCGGAGGAGTCCACACTCATCACCCAGGCTACCGCTAACGTGTGCGCTCACCCCCCCTCCTCCCTCCGCGATGTGTTTTCAGTTCCCTCAACAGCTACTTTCAGCTTCTGTGGTTTATTCTTTAAGATCTTGCAAGTGATCAATTACATTTTATTGCTCCGGAGCTCGATTTGAAGACCCACCAGGTTGTGATGTTTCAAAGTATTCCTCAGGTCTTAAGCCATGTCGTTGCAGATGAAGGGTTTTTGAGGTTGTTGTCCACCGTCGAGTAGAAAATCCTCTTTTCATCGCTGGCATGGACACGCTTCTCTTTGTTCGTGTATATATACGGTGTTTAAAATACTCGTTGCTTGCCATGATTGTCACAGTGCTTCTCCTCGGTTGACATGGAACAACTTTTTTCAGCATTTGTGGCCTTACAACTGCCCAAAGGCAAGATTTAGGATGTCTTGTGTAATGTTTTTATTTGAAATTATTTATCCTCTTAACAGGTTTCTGATCCGTTTTAAAATAAGGTTACATGTATATGCAATTAATAAGACTGTTGAAAAAGGTTTTTGCCCCCGTAGTTAGCAGCCAGAACTCCTCTGTGGCGTCTGAGCTGCAGCGCGAGCAGCAGGAAACGGCTAACGATCACTGTTAAGCAGAATTTGATATAAAACGAGACAAAGCCAGCACTAGCAAAAAAAAACGTAACATTTTCCATTTCTTTGACTCGTGTAGTTCTCTTCTGTTTGCCCTCGTGTGAGATATTTCAATAGTTATTCTCTTTATTTGTGGTGTTTCTGTAGACGGTCCTACTTGAACTGTAGAAATTACTTTTTAAACGTTATGCTGTAACATTTGGCCGGAGGAGCAGAAACTCCATTAGCCCCCTCGTTCGTTCCTTCGTTTCGTAGCTAATGTGAAACAGAAAAGACATCCCATCCATTAACACTGAAATGGCGTGCGTGTGTCCGTATGTGAAAAAGCAAATTGATCACTTGCAAGCGTGCAAGTACTTCAGATAATGCAAGCTGGGAAGATGCTTCATTAACACGTTTCCTCACCACTTTACTACTGTAACACGAGTGAACTGACGTGGTGTGGACCGGACCTCGATCGCTGGCCTCACCCTGTGTCGTACTTCTGCTACCTATAAAGAAAAATAAGAACATTTAATGCAGGTTATGTTTTGCTAGATGTTTCTAGCACGATGAAGCTCTGGACCCATTTCCTCCTCTTAGTCCTTTTTTCCGGTTGATGTTGTCCGGGCATATTTTTTGCTCTGCTGGCCATCGAGCCGTCTGGAAAAAGCCTTAAATGTCACAGTAGTTAATCCTCGACTTTATACTTTTTCTCTGCCAGGATCCAAAACTTAAAGGAAAAGTTCACCCCACAACATGAAAATTCAGTCATCATCTACTCGCCCTCGTGTTGATTTGAAGTTTTTCTGGAGCTTCGTAACAAAACAGCGTTCCAGCGTTCTCCCAAACAGCTGAAGTACACGATGACTTGTTTTAAAATGCTAAAAAACAACCGAATCGAACCCAGAATGGCTCCTTACAGCTCATCAGAAGCCCTGAGATGTGATTTACAGATTTCAGTTTTAAAAACGGTGTAAAAAAACATCTCTTTTGTTCTCTCGTGGCCTCCAGAGACTCCGGGTGAGCTGCACGGAGCCATTCTGTTTTCTTTCTGTTGTTTTTTTATCACATTTTAAGGAGAACGCTGCAACGTTGTTTCGCTGTGAAGCTCCAGAAACGTTCATCGACATCGGGGTGAGGAGACAACTCGATTCTCTTTCTTTCGGGGTGAACTGTTGCTTTCGTTGCGGCTGCGTTGAGAGGAAGTCGTTCTTTTTCTTTGGTTCATTTGAAATCTGTTTAAAGCGTACTGTCGGATCATGGGGCAGTGTTAATGTGTATACGCGGCGGGAACAGGTGATGTTGCCTTACGTTGAAACATTAAGGTGATGATGCTACTCGTACCTGTCCCGCTGTCTTAAATGTTGCCTATCAAGATGATTTTAAGAGTGAAATATGAATAGTATCTAGCAGAATTAATAGGTATGTAGAAACAGGGCTGTAGCAGTTATTATTTTAAAGTATTTGGACTGTGTTTTAGTTGGTATTCTTAATAAATATCCTTATTATAGTTTAATTTATTTGTTTTGGACCACTGCATCCTGAAGCCATAGGTGTTTTTCACATTAGGTGCCATAGGTGACACACGCTGACGCAGACGGTGTGAACTGAGCTGCGCTAAATAAGAGGTTTGCATCCACGCTTTAATCTGATGTCTTTCACAGCGCTGAGCATTTCTTCTTCTCAGATTACAGAACAGGTCAAAAGGGAGAAAGAGAGAGAGAAAGAGAGAGAGACACTGGTGAGATGACGCGTCATCTTCAGAGGAAGACAGCCGAGATGCAAGCCGTAGCTTTTCTGGATTTCTTTGGTCTTCATACTTGATGGCAGTTTCTTTTGTTTTCTGGCTCTCATTTTTTTGACGTGCCTGCCCCTTAAAGCTGCTATTGACTTTAATCTTAACACACACTAGTATGATTTGTGTGTGCGTGTGTGTATGAATAGTAATGATATATGGGCTGTATCAATGAAAAGAAGTTCCTATTTATGAGACGGGCGCAGGGCGAGAAAACAAAACGCCACCGCTGAGATGCTGGTAGAATTTGGTAGCGTCTATTCAATCTGCTATATTTGGAGATTATTCTGAATATATAGAAACTGACCAGCTCTCTGAGTGATTCTTCAGGAGTCTGACCCATTTCAGCTTAAAGGAACAGTTCACCTAAAATGAAAATTCACTCATCTACGAGGCCAACTAAAGTCAGGTGAAGTTTCGTAGTCCACGAAACATTTCTGGAGCTTCACATCAAAACAGCGTCACAGCGTGAACAACCGAAGAAGCTTGAGACTTGTTTTAAAATGTAAAATGATGGCATGAATGGCTTCATACAGCTTGTCTGGTGTAGTGGAAGTCTCTGGCGATCCCAAATTGGTTTTAAAAGTTGTATTTTTACCCTTTTTTAAACATAAATCTCCCCCGTAGCTTCTAAGCTAAAGGTGTTAACGCACGTCGGACGAATCCAAACGTCCACCTGCAGCCTGACCCCTCTCAGACTGTGATCACGAGCCCAAACACTAATATAACAGCACGTGATCTCTGTATCGTAATGTGGGAGAATATCATTATTTCTGGCCGACATTATTCAAATAACAGTTTAATAAAGTAATTGTTTTACGTGCGCTTAAGAAGTTATTTGTTTATTCAGTCGGCAATTTAGAAAAACTACATCGTCACACCTGTGTTGCAATGATTCGTGGGTAATTAAATCACTGAAGTCTGAGCCATTTTTTCTTTTTCTGTTAAATATCTTTTCAAATCAGTTTGGGCTCTCTGGGCTTCCATAGCTGTGGATCACACCAGCTGATCTGTATGGAGTCATATCATGTTTATTATCTGGCTGTTCTTTACGTTTTAAAACGAGTCCCCAGCTGCTTCGGTTCAGAAGTCGAACGCTGCGATGATGTTTTGCTGCGAAAGCTCCAGAAATGTTTTGTGGACTACAAGACGTCAGAAATCTTATCAGCACAGTCGGTGAGTAGACGACTGGATTTTACAATCTTTATCTGAACTGCTCCTTTAACTTTAAACCAACACTAAACCGTTTGACAGACCCGCCCTGTTTATTTTGAACTGCCTCGTTACAGCCCGACACAGTCAGGTTCTACAGTTTCATATGAAGTGCCTCCACTGGGCTTAGTATGGAGAGATGTGTGAGTGGGTGCTTGCGTGTGTGTATGTTAAAGCTTGGGTACTTGCACACAGGTGTGCACGCTGACAAAAGGTGCACGAAGTTAATCTCTGACGGGGGACCAAGCTACTTTAGTGTAACTACTGATACTGTGTCATGGACTGAAGTCCTGAAGTGTGCCACGATTCCTAGACACTGTCGGGATGTGTGAACTGTTTGCTGCTGACTCACTGACCAAAGTGACCAAGCGTCCCTCTCTGAAACCACCCCGGCCAACAAAAAGCCTCGGCGAGCTTGTTTTCGGGAACTCGTGTTCTGACAGTAATAAGCAACAACCTGGTGACACAAAGGAGAGCTGCTGCCCTCATTTGGACGGTTTAAGAAAAAAAAAATCTCGTGAAGTAAACGTGTAAAAGATGTGAACGGAGCTTAAAGCAATCTAGAGCGAGAGGTTCCCGCCCCGAGAAAGATTCAGATGTTGTGATCCTGCAGAAACAGTTCGTGTCAACGTGCACTGCGAGAATCTACTTAAGCACATGTAGCTCACCCTGTCGGTCGACCCAGATGGCAATATTTATCGGGGCTCAGTACGAAACGACTCGCTCTAGATTTATTTATACTCCATTAATGTGATTATCTTTGATCAAAGGTCAATCATGTTGTGAACGGTGGTGGAGGGGGGCTCACTTTCTCTACTTTGTGAAAATGTGATATTCCAGTTTTGCCTAACCTTCAGGAATAAAATGTCTTGCACAAACATTCCCCCTAACCAAAATAAAGTTTGCAAACACAAATCGCTGACTGAGTGGTTGTCTTTCTAAAGTGCATGTCCAGTTTATAGTAATAATAGAAAATAATAAACTTGTCTAAACAAAGTCAGAAGTGGCTTATAGGAAGGGAGGAAAAAACAAATACCATGTGGATTATAAAATATTTTGGGATGAAAGACGAGTTAATTTTTCTTTTACAGGAGCAAAATGATCAAACTTATTTAAGATCCTTCCTATAAGAGGATTTAAAAGATGCTAACGACTGATTTCAATAGGCAGCGTTTAAATTAAACCTCAATTAAATTAGGATTCAGTTAATCTCCCTGCAGGTATTTAAAACAAAAGAACAGAAGTTAGTGTGACCTTAAAGTTTAACTGTAATCATGTTACAGGTTGTACCAGGTTTGGTTTCAAATAAATGCCACATGAAACCTGAATCCGATACTCGAGGTGAGTAACACACACAAATCTAATGCACCTGTTCTCACCTGTAACTTCCCCAGTTGATTATTTACAATGAGACATTTACTTTTTGTATTTCAAGTTATTATATTTTGTGTTCAAGGCTGATTAAATACAGACTACAGACTTTCGTATAGGGACAGGTATTTAGGATAAATTAGCGCCACACACCGACAGCATGGACCTTTTTAAATACACAAGAGACGACACAAACACACAACTCTACAATAAATACGTTTAAGACAAATACAGACGATACAAAACAGGAACTGTGACAATAAAACACCAGATCAACATGTTATGGAAGCAAAATAGCCCCAAATCTTAACAACAATTTGTTTTGTTTTCCCCTTCAACTGTTTTAAACTTTAAAAACTAAACTCAACACTTTTGGACTTTGATGTTCGGATGAAGCTACAGATTGCTGGAGAACCGTGGTTGGCGACGTCTGGCACGAATCCTCTCCAAGATTGGACTCAGGCCCCACCGGTTCCCTGAGAGATTAAATGGAAACACATTAGTGACGGAGCAGCAAGAGACAACAGGAAGTGTGTGTGTGTGTGTGTGTGTGTCTGTGTGTGTGTCTGTGTGTGTGTCTCTACCAGGAGTCGGGTCTGGCTGTGGTTGTGGTTGCGGCCTCATCATGCGATCTCCAGGATCTTCCTCCTCGATATAACCCAGATCGGACCTCCACTGTTTCCAGTTCATCTCCTCCACCCTGAGGTCAGAAGACTCCTTCATCACAGTGAACACTCCAAACATCTGACACGACTGCATCATCATAAACTAATCTGACATTACAGGGTTGGAAAAAACAGCGGTAATACAAGGTAGGTTTATTTTAATTTTAATTTTTGTGCTTTAATCCCGGAGGAAGGTTTTAAAAACCACACAGTGGATTTTCTCTCACTCTGGTCAGGGTCAGGGTTGCTGGGTGTTACTCAACAAAGGGTACATGTGATGCTTTTTCTGACACTGAAGTCGAATATTATTACATCCAATAATTGTTCACCTGAAAAATCTTCGCTCCTCGTCCTGCTTGTTCTTCACACACACCATCTTTGACATCCCAGCGTACAGTTTATTCGTCAGGCACCTGGGCAGAGTCCTCTCCATGTCCAGAATTGTGCACGCCCTCTAAAAGAAGTCAAGATTGTTGTCGTTTAAAGACGATGATAAAAACAGCAGCTTGCAGAACTCCAGCACCAACAGGAACAGTTCTTCTAATTATAGTACAAACTATGGGCCTCGGCCTGCTCAGTCGTCTCCGGGATCAACACACTTTACATATATTATAATTTGTATCCAAGATATTCTGTCAATGCAACTTGTAAACTGTGATTTTGTTGTTCTGTTCTACATCCATTTCATGTCAGTCCGTCCTGGGAGAGGGATCCCTCCTCTGTGGCTCCTCCTGGAGTTTCTTCTATTTCTTATCTTTCAACTTTCTCAATATGTCAAGTTTATCCTCACTTGAATCGAGGGTCTGAGGACAGACGATGTCGTTCACTGAGGCAATGTGATTGTGATTTTGGGCTCTATACCTAAAATTGATTTGATTTGATGAAAACAAAGTGCATGAAGGCTCGTTCTCTGTGAGTGCTGGAGTTGTTTGTCAGACTGTTGCACACAATATAGACACTTCTCATAATTGGTATGAATATCTTCTTAAAAACAACAAAAAAAGACAGTACACACTTGAGACTTTCACTCTGTTTCTCTGAGGTGGATTAGTTTTGTTCTGGCAAATTGCAACCTGAATGAAACTCTTGGGACAGTTCACCCAAAATTCATATTTTTCCTCTTACCTGTTGTGTTTTTTTATCCATCTAGATTGTTTTGTAGGAACTATTTCTTCATTTATGATAGTGTTTAAAATATAATTCTTGTCATCCAGCTCCTTTATATTCTAGAGAAGGCAGATATCTCTATAATAGATTTCTAAAATATAAGGTGGATAAAGAGCACTGCAGGTAAGAGAAAAGAAAAATTTAACTGTACCATTAAAACTCGCACTGAATTTGAGAACCTCATCCTGTGAACATTAGATTTTATTCTACTGTGAAAACAGGTTTACAGAGCAGAACAGCTTCCTACCTGCAGGTTCCAGATGTTTTCACTTTCTTCAGAGATCATCTCGACTGTGTGGCCCATCAAGGCGATCAGCATGTTGAGCAGCAGGATGTACGTGAGGACGATGTACAAGATGAGCAGGATGTAGAAGACCTCCTTGTACGGAACGTGATCGGTGAACTGCAGATCTCCCATTCCAATCGTGAACTTGAACAGCTCCAGGATTGTGTAACCGATGTCATTGAAACTTGGCTTCTTGCACTCGAAAGGTTCTGCGCCAAACATCCTTCCTTGTGCCGGTGTGTCGTTGGTCTTTTTTTCAGGACCTGGAAAGGAGTCGTCTATGAGGGCGACGATGGCTGTGGAGGAGGAGGAGGACAAGGTGAGTCCGAAGTCTTCACCTTGGAAAACATCTGAAGTCTTTATTCTGCAGAATCGAAGTCTTACCAGCAGAAAATCCAAAAAGCAGGACGGAATAGACGCACAAAAAGTGAAGCAGGTCACCGAGGATCATCTAAAAAGAGAGAGACACCTTAAAGGAACAGTTCACCCAAAACATGTTAATTCAGTCATTATCTACTCACCCAACATTTACCAAAACAGTTTCCTCAACAACTGAGGAAGCTGGGACTTGTTTTAAAACGTTAAAAAAACCAAAAAAGGTTTAAACACTAAAGACTCATGAACGCTTTTAGCTCAGCAGATACAGTGAAGATCCGGCTTAAAAATGGGTGTAAAAATGTCTTTTAAAATCAAGTAGGGATCTTTAAAGGGAGTCCGGAGACTTGGAAGTCTTCTTACACCAGAAGTCTCCATGTTTTGCTTGACTATGAAACTGTCCATCGGCACGGGGGTGAGTAGATAAAGACCATTTGTGATTTAATTTCTCAGACTAAAACGTCACTCTTTGCATCATGACACTGTACTTCCCCATCTGTTTATAGCCTCTCGAGTAGTAGAGGACGTTGAGCCAGGCGAGAGCCAGCGAGAAGACGAGGAAGCTGAGGTACTCTCTCCACCCACAGCCGTACAGGACGGCACAGAGCAGAAGGAACGTGGCCTGCAGGAAGCTGCACACAAAGCAAAGTAGTAAAGGAATCGATGATATTAAAAAAATGTTTGGGAATTAAAGTTTCTCCGAGCGGTGCTTACAACAGAATGTCACTGAATCCATCCGTGTACAGAGCCTTGAAGTTTGGGGGGTTGCTCTTGAAAATAGTTATCTGTGGATTTAAACAGACGTAGAAACACGAGTTATGTTTGAAACTAATTCGAGTCTTTTGTGTAAATTCCACTTTTCTTACCTCTTTGTAGAAGAACCACAGTGCTCCAAACACGCTGATGGCCTCACCGAGGCTGCGGAAGTAGTCCAGCGGGACGTCTTCGATGGCAAACGGTGGCTGCAGATCAGAAGGTCAGGAGTCTTTTTCTTTCTTAGGCTGGAGAATTTGTGTGTTGTGTTTCCGCCCTACCTGTCCTTCCTTCCTGTAGACGGCCACGACAGTGAAGATGATCAGGTACGCGAGGTAAACCAAGAAGTTCATCAGGAATAATTTGGCAGCAAACCGGTCCCACTTATCCTCGAGAAGACTGCGTAGAGGTTCGATCTTGAGCATCTCAGGACGATTCTGAGGAAGTGTCGGTCAGTTAAAACACTTATCAAACTCTCTTAAAACTGTCGTGGAGGCACACTGACTTAAAGTGGCATAAAAACTTTAAACTATAAACCTCGCTTTCACTTCCCAGAATAAATGAAGGCTATCTGATCCAGGCACCATTTCATCTGCTTTCACGTCTCTGTTATAGACTAAATAAATGAGTCATGTTTTCTTCTGTGTTGTTGGAGGGAAACTGAAAGCGATCTGGCAGTGTTGTACCGTGTTATCAGAGGTGGGAGGAAGTTGTGTTTGGATGAATGTTTCACCAGGTTTTTGCACCCTGTATCACCTCGGAGAATATAAACAAAATATGCTGCTCTTACATGGTAGAAAGAAAGAAAGAAAGAGAAAGAAAGGTAGAAAGAAAGAAAGGTAGAAAGAAAGAAAGAAAGAAAGAAAGAAAGAAAGAAAGAAAGAAAGATAGAAAGAAAGAAAGAAAGAAAGAAAGAAAGAAAGAAAGAAAGAAAGAAAGAAAGAAAGAAAGAAAGAAAGAAAGAAAGAAAGAAAGAAAGAAAGAAAGAAAGAAAGAAAGAAAGAAAGAAAGAAAGAAAGAAAGAAAGAAAGAAAGAAAGAAAGAAAGAAAGAAAGAAAGAAAGAAAGAAAGAAAGAAAGAAAGAAAGAAAGAAAGAAAGAAAGAAAGAAAGAAAGAAAGAAAGAAAGAAAGAAAGAAAGAAAGAAAGAAAGAAAGAAAGAAAGAAAGAAAGAAAGAAAGAAAGAAAGAAAGAGACTAATAAAAGGGGAGATTTGTAATGCACAGATCATCGTAAACCTTAATGAGGACAAAATAGATATATTCCTAACCGGAATGTCACTCCCAAAGACGACGATCTCCAACACAGACTTTTCTTCGTTGGTGTCAATGGAGCTCAGGTCATAAAGTGAGGAGTGGACCGGTCCATACATCCACTCTGTGAACTTCCTGGACAGCGGCCTCATCTCCTCATCGGTGAATTCCCGGTGCAGTATGTGCCTGAACAGCTGGCCGAGAAACAGAGTGAGTGTCAACACATTGAA
This sequence comes from Lagodon rhomboides, assembly GCA_039737535.1. NCBI lineage: Eukaryota > Metazoa > Chordata > Actinopteri > Spariformes > Sparidae > Lagodon > Lagodon rhomboides. Next base: position 3,190,111 of record CM077787.1, read on the forward strand.
TCCTCCCAAACACTTCACATGAGGCAGGTTTCCTACGTGTTGATCTACAAGGCTGAAAACATTGAATTCAACACAGTACAAATGTCTTCCTATAAAATAAAACCACTAAATTTAATGTTAGTCAGTGAAAAGTTTGAAAGATTAGCTAGATATCTATATATATATATATATATATATATATATATATATATATATATATATATATATATATATATATATATATATATATATATATATATATATATATATATATATATATATATATATATATATATATATATATATATATATATATATATATATATATATATATATATATATATATCTTTTTCATGTGTACGGTGTCCCACGGTCAGGTAGTGTTAATCTATAAGGCTGGAAATTAATGATCACGTCCCATTTTTATGTTACATTAATGTGATGATAAATAGAAGACAGGAAACTAAAACATGAAGCTCTGCTGTGTGAAAATACAATAAAACCCTCGAGAGGAAACAGTCGTACCCCGATCTTGCCCAGCTTGGCAGCGAGCTTCAGAGGAGTCAACCCCTGATTGTTCTCGATGGCTTCCAGCTGGACTTTTTTCCCATGAAGTCTGTTGTGCTGAACGAGGATCTCGTCGTACATCCTTTCAATCATGTCTGTGTTTTCTGTGGTGTTGTCTGCTATGACCACCAAAGCGTGCAGGACGGTGTTTCCCTGCGAGTCTTTGTCAGTCGGGTCGGCTCTCGTGTACGGGTTGTCCATGAGGAAGGACACGATGTCGGGCTGGTTGGTGCAGGCAGCCAGAGATAAAGGAAGCTCTCCTGTTGAGAAGAGTATTTTTAGTGATGAGGTTTGCAAATGTAGCTGATGGGAATATTTACTGGGGGGATTTAATTACCCACCAAAATAAAAGCCCAGTCCTGCTTTACGCTGGAAGAAATTCCCGTTGGCTTTGGCTTGAACATCTGCTCCTTTCTGGACGAGCAGTTTCACGAGGTCGAAGCTTCTTCTCTCGATGGCGATGTGCAGCGCTGTCTGACCTGTGAGGAGGAGTTGTTACAGGAAACTAGCTGGTAATGTTTTCCACACATTGTTACAGTCAAGTTTAAGATTTAAGCTCCTGATCTATTGAAGAAAATACTGTGATTGAACTCTCGTGATTCAGATAAATGATTCTGCAGCATTTATTTATGGCTGATTTAATTAATTTAATCTCCATCTTTAAATAGATTTGAACAGTGAAGATTCAGAGTTACGTCATTTCATATCACCAAGGACGTTTTAGTTTACATGATGGATCGTCTTGAAAGAAATATGTAAAAACTTCAATCTACAATCGCTTATTTTTCACTGAATTGGGTTGAAATTTGTAGTAAACATCCAAGAAACCCCATAAATAACTAGAATAACAGCCTCAATAGGTATCAAACAGATTAATTCAACAGAGAACAACATGTCAATCTATAAAATAAAACCTCTTTTAAAATTACTTTTTGGTCAAATCATGCAATAAAGTTAGTTTTTCAGCTATGAGGCTACTTTTTAAATGCAAAAACCAAATAACTTCTGGATTAATACAACACAGAATCTGAACCAGCTATCAAGAGAGTAAAAACCAGCAGAGACACTTGTTTTTGGAAAATTAAAGATTCTGGTTCCGGTAAAAAATAAACAGCTAATAATATTGTTGATTAGTGACATTGAGGATATCTTAAATCTGAAAATAGTTGCTGCACTCTCCTCACACGTATGTTGTTACATTCATTACATCACATACTGTCATTGTGTTTATTTATATGGTCTATAATCACAATTCTGTCTCAGATCTGATCCTCTGTTTGTTTCACCCACCTTTGTAACAAGGATCTGTGTAAGATGCGTTGATAAAATTTTCTAAATCTCCAGTTTTCTCTGCTACGTCCAGCAGAACCTCGATGGTGTCATTTTTTCCGTTCTTTAGATTCAGCAGAGCTTTCAGGAGGGCAGTTTTCCCGTTTGTTTGATCTGAAAGTCGTGAACAAGTAGTTAGTTTTGTTCATAACAACTTAATAAATAAGAACTAGAATAACCTCTTAAATTTACGTTAGACTTTAAGTCACGCCAAACAAGAATTATTCTCCATCTAGACAGCAGCTTTTTGGACCGAACAGAACTGAATTAGCCTTAACCATTTATTTACATGATCAAAAAAACACTTTGCTGCTCTGGATCAATATCGTTTGTCAACACCAGTATATTGTGACACCCCTAGTCATAGAAAATAAGACATTAAGCCGCCTCTGTTCGACTCACCTGTGTATTCTGGGCTCGTTAGTTGCTTTTTATTAACTTGCAGGTAGTCGAACAGGCCACTGAGTTGATCTTTGTCTCCCTGAGATGCTGCTTCGAAGACTCTCTCTCTGCTGAACGCTTTACTGCAAACGTTGTCGAGACTGTCGCTGGACGGTCTGAAATGTAGTCACAAGATGAATCACGCCGCTCAAGATTCCCAACTAAGCAACATTTAAACAAACTTCACACTTGACCAACTGTTTTCACAACACAATGTGTGAAGAACAGTTTGTGTTAACATGAAGAGTATTTGTTCAAGGCTTCAAACAGGCTTCAGCATGTTTACCTGGAATCCACCACCTCGTCAGCTGATATATTTCAGTCCCTTCAGGCAAAAAAAACCCCACACACACTTTGTAGCAGCTAAAAAACGAAACTAGTTCGTCTCAACATCTGTGTGTAAGAATTAAAGACCACATGCACAACCTGTGAGGAAGAAATCAAACACCAGTTCTTCCCCGTCAGGCTCAGTTACCTGGATAGTAAGACGTTGGTATCCATAGGTACATGAACTATCTCTGGGCCGTCTTCAAGGAGCCAATCCAGACCATCCCCCTCCTCGTCCTGCTCTTTGTCTGGCTCCACATTGTCTTTGTTCGGCTGTCCGTCGTCCATGGTTTTTGTTGATAATAGTCGAGTCTTGATCGAGTGTGACAAACTGTCCTTCCTTCCGTAAGCAGCTCGTGAGCTGTGATGAACAGCACAGGTGTAGAATTGCAAAAAGGTCAGGGGCGGCACTGAGGTGTGGAGGATGTTACCTTGGTCACGGCTCCTCCCTTTGCCCAGAGGGGAAGTCTATTGTTTACCTAACAACACTGTTCCACCTGTAGAAAATGAGAGTACGCTTCAGATCAGAGTTCACCGGCTGGATGTTTATTTTACTGTCTGACATGTTTCTATTTTTTAACCACCTGTTTTATTAAGTTTCACTTTTTGAGACTGTTTGATGCTCGGTACAGCCGATTAGAGCTGCAAAGATTAACTGTCAACTATCAAATTCATCAACTATTTTGATAATTATACATTTAATTAAGAGTAAAAAAAGAAATGAAAGTCAAAATTTCTTGTTTCTTTCCTCCTCTGTGGCAGTAAACTAAATATATTTGGGGGTTGTGTTTGAGAAACACTGATCGACATTTTGTATTGTTTGAGCAAACAGCTGATCAATTAATTGAGAGAACAACAACAATAAAAGGAGGTCATAACACTTAAACAACACTTGGATGTCTGTTTTAGCTTCTTTACTCAGTTTGGTTCTGTCCACAGGGGACACCAGAAGCAACAAAGAGAAAGTTCCTGGTTTATACTAAATGTAGTAAATATAGAATTAAGTATTGTAAAGTGATATTGGGACGAAAGATCCCAACACAGTTAGATCAACTGTATGTTTGCCTCTCGAGTCAAGTCTCTGTGTTCTTGAGTCCATCTGGGGCCAAAATGTACTTGTGTCGACGCAGGGTTTTATAAATCAGACGAAAAAGACAGCGTGTGCATATTTCCTGTTTTGTGTGTCTACAGATTTCAAATGGCCCACTGCTTAGTGGATAACACACACTCACAGGTCACTTTATTAGGTTTGCCTGAGGTTGAAAACATCCCTCAGAGGTTTTGGTTCACACTGACCTGGTAGCATCACCGGTTTCTGCAGCTGAGTCAGCGTCTCGTCGATGATTCGATTCTCCCGTTTGACCACATTCCAAGGTTGCTCTTTTGTTCTGACATCTGGAAGCCTTTTCAGTGAACTCTGGACAAGGGACACACATTTATTTGAAGAGACATGTCATTCAGTGTTTATTACAAACCCATATGTAGCATAAACACAAGCACCTCCGGCTCTAATTGACTCATCTCAGCCCTAGTCTCCGGACAGATACTTGTGGTGGATTCCACCAGAACCAGAAATGTTCCCATGACAAAGTCTTTTCACGTGTTCTCAACCTCACATAAAGTAAGTAAGAAATACTGGTTGGCCTCATGTTGACATCAACCACTTGAGCCTACAAAGAGAACACATAACTACCTAAGGTGTGGCTGTGGTCATCAATTACCTGAACCAGCACTTCAACTAGAAACAAATGGGTTAGCAAACGTAATAAGTTGGGCACAAATGCTGTTATAAAAGTTTAACATCCACCAAAACAAACCGCAAAATTAACCACTTTAAAACAGCAGAACAAACATCTAACATTTACCTAAGATCTGAGTCAACACACGGTTTAGAAAAAGGAAGGCAACCATGCAAGAGATTTTATGAAGGGAGAGAGAGTGAACACACCACGCCCAGCTGAGCTCAATCAGCTGACGACCCTCCTGGTTTCAGCTCAGAAGAAACGCGAGCTGATCACTGCAGCTGTGACGGAGAAGCAGCATCTTGGTACGTCTTAGTATGGAAAGTATAATATCAGCTATAATGATGATGCCGTTGGAGAGTCAAGCAAGAGCAGCCGCCCGAAAAACCCCAGCAGCACCACCAGAGGCCCAACTGGAGACAGGCAGGGCGGGACAGCAGATGAATATCAGATATCTCCCCCTTCAAGGTTTGTTTGGCTGTTTGTTTTGGAGCTTTGGACCGCTCCCAGGCCCTAAGGAAGGTGCTGGCCCAGTTTTTGTCCTCTCCATGTTGGAGCACTCTCAGACCTTTTAGGGATGAGTTGGGACCGTCTTTGTTGTGTTTACCTATCTATCCTTCGCACTTAAATGGTGGTGTAGAGGTCTTTTCTGTGCAGGTACTACTCACAGTGGCTCTCCTGGACCTGCCTCCATGCCTTGGCCATGGTGTTGCCCTGAATGCGATCCCTCACCAGGTGGATCACCTGCTTGTCCACGCCGCGTCTAAATTTACAGCACAATCATTAGGAATCTTGTAGAATTCAATTTACAGTAAAATGACTCAGAGACTCACCTCAGTGTTAAAACAGCAGGGAACACGGCTCTGTGAGTTGGACTGAGCTGGCTTATTATTGCTGCATCCAACGCCAGGAAGCGGCCGATGGCATGTTCTCTGGACTTCTGGGCAGCTTTCCTGCCAGCGTTAAAGGCCAGACATGTGGCAGATCTGCCTGACAGTTTGGCATGCGTAGGGCGCTCGGACCTGGGACAGCAAAGGCTGTAACCCCACACACCTACTGGTCTCCAGAGAAACACATGGCTGTGAAAGAAAGAGTCTGCTGAGGGCACTTCCCCTCCCACCACCACTCCAGGAAACTCAGGTGGGTGAAGCCACATTCTATCATTTTATATTTCATTTTTGAGGACTTTCCTTTTCCTGATGTTGCCGTGCTTGTCCTCAAATGACATTTTGTGTTGGAAGAGCCCTCTTTCAGCATCCTTTCATCCACCTGATGTCTGCTTTGGGGAGCCCATTAGGACCAGACTTCCCACATTTTATGCCACCCCTCATATGTCACCTGGTTGAAAAACAAAGACAAGACCTTCATCTACCAACCAGTAAGTGCACTGACTGGAGCAGCCTTTAAAGAGATCAGTGTATTTAGTATAAAACCTAAATGTTGACATGGTCAGTGTAATCTATGGGCTTACAGGTGACGGTGGAATGGTTTCTGTCTGTGACGGCTGTGGAGGGTCCATTTGGGAGGCAGCATCTGTAAGGGTCAGGTCAGTGTCCCTTGAAAAGAAATCAGGACAAAAGCTTATGCAGCCATGAGGACAAAAATCTATGTCAAAGCAGCGAAAGGACAGAAATGTAGAACCATCCTCAGTGTTATTCTGTAGCTGGTTTTATTAGATACAGATTCTGCATCAGTGAGGTTCATGCAGTAATATTAATCCAAGGAGATAAACTGATATACCTTGACTTTCAAAAGTGGCGAGTGCATCTGCCAGCAGAGCATCATCTGCCCGGCTGTCGTCACCTCTGGACCCTGAGGAGCTGGATGTTGCTGCTGGAGGGGCCACTTTTTGGGGAGATAGGCTTGAGGTTTGTCATATGAACTGCACCCTGCTTTTTACTTATGGAGCCTTGACCTGCCTCTTTGTCTTTATTTAAAATATAGTGCCTGAAGCGCTTCAGCGACTTGGAGGAGATGTCATCCTCCTTCATCACGAGCCACTGTCACTTCCAGTTTGAGGATCCGCCTGAAGGCACTTGTGAAGCTTGTACCACTGCTGCATCTCCTGGTACGTGAAGGACCTGAAGCGGTCCTGTCCATAAATGGCCCTGTTGACGTTGAGCTCCAGGTGGCAGGAGACTGAAGGGAACAACTGGATGTACTGGTGGAGGTAATCCTTCCCTCACTCATCCTGTATTCCACCGTTCCCGTCTGGGTGGCGGCTCTCCTTGATGTGGCGATCGAGGATACTAAAATACAGAATATGTTATTGAATTTAAGAAAAACAACTTGTACAATGTTTGATTCTGTTTAGTAATGCATACTCACAATTTGAGATAGCCAACGTCGTTTTCGATCAGCCACTTGAAACTTTTGCCACTTTACTTCCCAAATGTGACGAGCTACCCAGATTGCTTCTTGGATTTCAGTGATCAGGAGGCACTTCTTTTTAGCTGAAGAGTTACACAATGGAAAGGTTATTACAAATATTAAGCATGTTAGTTATAGTGCACCATGCAGTCTTTTAGTGACAATGTAATGACATGAACAAACTATTAAATCCAACTGGAAACAAACTGTTAAATACTAGATTTAGTGTTGAGGACACAGGAGGTAATGATGAAGGCAGCAGAAATATCCCAGCCTGTCACCTGTGACTCACCTGCTGAATGAGAAGCTGCCTTGAACTCCATATTTTCATGGACTTCACTCTGTAGAAGAAAATGTTAGGCCCGATAAAAGGGGCTTACTTATGGGTGTCACAATATACCGGTATTGACAAAAGATATTGATCAAATGATCCAGAGCACATTTTGAGGCCTTATGAGTCTTTAATCTCTTCATCTGGTTGCTTTTTCACCATCAGTGAGTTTTCTTTCCATTCGCTTTTTTACAGTTACGGTAACTGACACTGATCGTAATTAATCTTGCCAAAAAATTAAACGGTTAACTAAATTAAAGATGAATTTGACCGGTGGCAGATAAATAACCGTGTAGTGAAAACTTCAGAGGTTATTCTAGTTCTTATTTATAAAGTTGGTATGGATCATCAGAAAGTCTCCAGATACTGATGTGAATAATGTAAGTAGAAACAAACTAACTACTTGTACACAACTTTCAGATCAAACAAAACGGGAAAACTGCCCTCCTGAAAGCTCTGCTGAATGTAACAGACGGGAAAAAAGACCCCATTGACGTCCTCCTCGATATAGCTGAGAAAACTGGGGATTTAGAAAATGTGATCAATGCATCTTACACGGATCCTTGTTACGAAGGTAGGTGAAAGAAAAGGACGTCATGATGTACAGACTATAAGATGTTTAAAACAGAATTGTGATTATGGACTAGAAAGTGAGTTTACACAATTAGTGCGAAAGTTTTAGGCAGGTGTGAAAAAATGCTGTAAACTGAGAATGCTTTCAGAAATGGAAGTGTTAGTTTATTTTCATCAGTTAACAAAATGCAGTGAATGAACAGAAGTGAAATCTAAATCAAATCAATATTTGGTGTGACCACCCTTTGCCTTCAAAACAGCATCAATTCTTCTAGGTACACTTGCACACAGTTTTTTAAGGAACTCGGCTGGTAGGTTGTTCCAAACATCTTGGAGAACTAACCACAGATCTTCTGTGGATGTAGGCTTCCTCAAATCCTTCTGTCTCTTCATGTAATCCCAGACAGACTCGATGATGTTGAGATCAGGGCTCTGTAGGGGCCATATCTTCCCTTCCAGGACTTCTTGTTCTTGACGCTGAAGATAGTTCTTAATGACATTGGCTGTATGTTTGGGGTCGTTGTCCTGCTAAATTTAGGGCCAATCATACGCCTCCCTGATGGTATTGCATGATGGACTGCAGATTAGTAGTGTCAGACCTGTATTTCTCAGAATTGAGGACACAATTAATCCTGACCAAATCTCCAATTCAGTTTGCAGAAATGTAGCCCCAAAATCATGGAACATGTGTTTTACATACATTGGCAAGCTGGCATGAATGAGAGTATGAGTGAGGAAAATGGATGATGAATTAAAGCATTATTTATTGTATTTATTAGATTTAAGTAAGTAGATAATATATCCTATCTAAAATTGCAAGGAACCTCGACCATGCTTCACTGTTGCCTGCAGACACTCATTATTGTACTGCTCTACAGCCCGTTGGCGAACAAACTGCCTTCTGCTACAGCCAAATATTTCACATTTTGGATCATCAGTCCAGAGCACCTGCTGCCATTGTTCTGCAACCCAGTTCAGTATGTTTTCGTGCATAGTTGATTCCATTTCGGAGGTATGGCTTTTTGGCCGCGACTCTTCCATGAAGACCACTTCTGGCCAGACTTCTCCTGACAGCAGATGGGTGTACCTGGGTCCCACTGGTTTCTGCTAGTTCTGAGCTGATGGCACTGCTTGCTGGACATCCTCCGATTTTGAAGAGAAATAAGATTGATGTGTTTTTCATCTGCTGCACTAAGTTTCTTTGGCCAACCACTGCGTCTACGATCCTCACCGTTGCCCGTTTCTTTGTGCATGCAAAGCTACTGCACTTATAAATAACTTACATGCTTAATATTTGTAATAACCTTTCCAATGTGTAACTCTTCAGCTAAAAAGAAGTGCCTCCTGATCACTGCAAATCCAACAGAGAAGCAATATCTGGGTCAGCTGGTCATAACATTCGGGAAGTACAGTGGCAAAAGTTTCAAGTGACTGATCGAAAACGACGTCGGCTTTTTTAAATTCAATAACATATTCTGGATTTTAGTATCCTCGATCGCTACATCAAGGAGAGCCGCCACCCAGACAGGAAAGGTCCAATTCAGGCTGAGTGGGTGAAGGATTACCTCCACCAGTACATAGAGTCCTGACACCTGGAGCTAAACGTTGACAGGACCATTTATGGACAGGACCGCTTCAGGTCCTTTACATTCCAGGAGATGCGGCAGTGGTACAAGCTTCACAAGTGCCTTCAGGCGGATCCTCAAGCCGTAAGCGACCACGAGAGAAAGTTGTCTCAGGAGGCTTTCTGCTCCATCAGGCAGTGGCTCGTGATGAAGGAAGATGACATCTCATCCAAGTCGCTGAAGTGCTTCAGGCACTATATTTTAAATAAAGAAAGAGAGGCAGGTCAAGGCTCCATAAGTAAAAAGCAGGGTGCCAGTTCATATGACAAACCTCAAGCCTGTACTCAAACTGCACATTATAGAAATCTCCCCAAAAAGTGGCCCCTCCAGCAGCCACATCCAGCTCCTCAGGGTCCAGAGGTGACGACAGCCGGGCAGATGATGCTCTGCTGGCAGATGCACTCGCCACTTTTGAAAGTCAAGGTATATCAGTTTATCTCCTTGGATTAATATTACTGCATGAACCTCACTGATGCAGAATCTGTATCTAATAAAACCAGCTACAGAAAAACACTGAGGATGGTTCTACAGTTCTGTCCTTTCGCTGCTTTGACATAGATTTTTGGCACAGAATGTGGCCCTAATTGGCTCCCCAAAGCAGACGTCAGGTGGATGAAAGAGGATGCTGAAAGAGGGCTCTTCCTACAGAAAATGTCATTTGAGGACAAGCACGGTAACATCAGGAAAAGGAAAGTCCTCAAAAATGACAGAATGTGGCTTCATCCACCTGAGTTTACTGGAGTGGTGGTGGGAGGGGGAGTGCCTTCAGCAGACTCTTTCTTTCACAGCTGTGTGTTTGTCTGGAGACCAGTAGGTGTGTGGGGTTACAGCCTTCGCTGTCCCAGGTCTGAGTGCCCTGCGCATGCCAAACTGTCAGGCAGATCTTCCACATGTCTGGCAGGTAGTCCATGCTGACGGAGGTCCTGGCCTGTAATGCTTGCAGGAAAGCTGCCCAGGAGTCCAGAGAACATCCCATTGGCCGCTTCCTGGCGTGGGATGCATCCATTTTAAATCAGCTCAGTGCGTCTTAAAGAGCTGTGTTCCCTGCTGTTTTAACACTGAGGTCAAATAGTCTCTGAGTTAAAGTTACATGACAGTTTTATACACACATGGTTACACTGCTGCTAAATGGTTGAGTCCCTTTGTTTTCTGTTTATCATCAGATTTGCAAGAAACTTTCTGGAGATGGAAAAGGCACTGCGGAATGGTGCACGAACGTGGCAAACGAACTCGGCCAGATCCTCATGGCTGTACTCACATGTGAGGAGTCTCTGGACATAATTCGGCCAATGGCTGAAGGCCTCATCGGGAGGTACGGAAGAGCAGGAGAGGCACCTCCTGAACTGATGTACGTGGACTGCACCTGCTGTTGTGTGTATGGTGTGTCATCCCTGGAGCAGCTGTTCAGTGAGTGAGCCGACAGTGGCATGATGGTGCGGCTTGACATCTTCCACTGGATTCACAGGTTTGATGCAGCTGTCAGAACAGATCACCACCCCAAGTACGCTCTATTCAAGTCTGCGCTCTCTGCTGCTGCGTTCTCGTATAACAAGGATGGCATGGTGCTGCTCATAGAGGCTATACGTGCAGGACACCCTTCAAAGTAGGATTCCACATTACAGCACAGTGAGAGGAAGCAACAGCCTGGAGGGATTCCACTCCTTCCTGCCCAGCATGATACTGAGGCCCTGCTGTGCCGCAATCCCCTTCCAGGTTTATCTCTTCAGTGGAATCGTACACTGGAATTCCGACAGGGAGTCAGCCAGTGGAAAGGGAGGAAGCACATGGTGTACTTCTCTCCTCTGATACACCGCCTCAACCAGAGGTGCCAGGAGTTGTTTGGTGAGGTTGAGGAGGCAAACCACCAGCCTCCTGCTGGGTACGAGCAAATTGGTTTGGAGTATCTGTTCTCTCAGTCATCAGAAACATTTAGTGCTCCAGACCATTATGCTCAGACCAGAGAAAGCCTTCCAGCAGCGGAGGATGAAAATGATGTGGTGGTTGCTGACACAGAGGGATCCCTGGATGATGATGTTGGCTACAACTCTGACAGTGACAATCTGATCCTGGTGAGGAAGAGTCTGCATCTCACTAATCAGGTTGTGGCTCCTTAGCTTGATCCCTGTGTGGAGGATGTGTGTGGACCAAGCCATCTACCCAAGTAGCAGCAGGGAAAGCTTGTTCTCAGTGAAGCTGTTACGGCCGCTGGCCTCTTCAGCTCTGTTTTCTCCCCTAGTGCTGTCTTACAGATTTCCACCTGACGGATGAGGCTGACCAATCACCGTGCTGCGCTGGGGTGGAGTCTATAGAAGGGGGACCTGCGCTTGTCTCGCTCCCTCTCTCTGTCTGATTTCATTGATTGTGAGAACTGTCGTGTGTGAGGTTGTGTACTGTGCCTCATGGAGGGGCACTCGGCCCTGTGTACGGGTAGACCATGAGGAAGGACACGATGTCAGGCCGGTTGGTGAAGGCAGCCAGAGATAAAGGAAGCTCTCCTGTTAAGAGGACACAGAGGGGAGTTTACTTTAGTGATGAGGTTTGCAAATGTAGCTTATAGGGATTTATTTTGGGGGGATTTAATTACCCACCAAAATAAAAGCCCAGTCCTGTCTTTTGCTGGAAGAATTCCCGTTGGCTTTTGGCCTGCACATCAGCTGACGTTTCACCTACCTTTGTAACAAGGATCTGTGTAAGATGCGTTGATCAGATCTTTCTAAATCTCTTTGCTATATTGGGGATAACCTCGATGGTGTCATTTTCCCCCCATCCTTTAGATTCAGCAGAGCTTTCAGGAGGGCAGTTTTCCCGTTTGTTTGATCTGAAAGTTGTGTACAAGTAGTTAGTTTTGTTTCAACGTACATCATTCACATCAGTATCTGGAGACTTTCTTATGATCCATACCAACTTTATAAATAAAAACTAATATAACCTCTTAAATTTAATTTAGACTTAAAGTCACACCAAACAAAAATGATCCTCCATCTAGACAGCAGATGATCATCCACAACCAGATCAGATTTTCACTATATGGTTATTGTCATCAATCAAATTCATCTTTAATTTAATTAACTGTGTTTCATCTCTCATACAAATATCAAGCTGATCAATGGTGCTGATAATCTATAAATAACCAGAACAAGATGTTTTAGAAGGCTGTATGAATCTGCAAGAACAAAAATACAGTTTTGTACTGAAGCTCAATTATTTAACTTTATTTTTAAAATTATTTTGTAAGCGAGTTTTAAGGCAAATTCTATTGCAGGACTGTTGTATTAGAGTGTAATGGTTTTAGATGTTTACACACACACACATATACAGTGTTTCTCAAGCTGTGAAAACCATGCAGTCAGATTTGCTTTCAACATTAAGAGGGGGGTGCACCGGTCCTGGAAGTACTGCAATACCAGGTCGATGCGTGGAGTGGACGGAGCAAGCCCCTATTCCATCTCCCTATTCCAAAAATCAATTTAATATATGGTCCCCGGGTAGGGGACGTATCAGATATTAAACTGATAAGAACAGATACTACACTTGATCTTAGCCAAAAGGCCGAGAAGCGATACTGAACATCTGGCAGAGGAGAGGTAGTGACTCTTTACACCATCACTTTATCTCATGGGTTTGGACTTGAAACCAGAACAAGAGCCTGTACGATAGTGTGTAAATCTACAGGAACTTTATTTTCAGAAATTACAGTTTTGTACTGAAGACTGACAAAGACTATTTACCATTTTAAACTGAATAATAATGCATTTCCCATGATGCAATGCTGTATTCCCACACCACATGTTGACCTAAACCACCAGTTTTAACCATTTTACCTCCAAAAAAAAAAGAGCAACAGCCTAACAGCACATTCAAAGGAGCCAAAGCTAAATCACACTGCACCGAGATGTAGTTTGATCTACATTTAAACATCAGAGGAGAGAATGGAAACACCAAAGTTACATGTTTAACCCTTTCACATTACCACCACTTCCTGTTTCTTTGTTTCCGTTTCTTGTTCCCTGCTTGTGGGCAACTGATATTCCTAGTACTGCCACCTATTGGTCTGGCAACAGGGCTCCACAGAGGGTTGTGTGACTGCAGAATTTTGCAGCACAGCTGATAATCAAAGATTGAAGACAAGGATCAGTTGATAAGTGAGTGAGGGTTGGAATGGAGGAGGACTGACGCTGGAGCATCAGAGGCTTCAGAGTAGGGCTAAACGATATATCGTTATTATATCTATATCTTAATATGAAAATGTGACTTTCGAGCACAGGCAGCAGCATCGTAACTTGTCAGCGATCCGATCTGAAGCCAGCAATGGTTGATAAGCTTATCTTCCTAGCAAAAAACACTGACATTTTCTGGTAGAATATATGCCGAATAACATGCAAAATACAATTTTGGTTCATTTTTATTTATTTTGATGCGGCCAAACACTTCATTTTCACTTTTGTTACATTTAAGATATTGTTGAAGCATTGTTGTGGTAGAGATTGCAGAAAAATGTTCAATTTAAAAAAATGTTTTATTTCAACTAATTTCAGACAGTATTTGGTCCATTGTGATCAATAAAAATATTTTGTTAAGTAACTGCATTTATCAAGTAAAGTCTATATTATGGCAATTTTTTGGAATGCTTCATTTTTCGCTGTTCACTTAACACGCTATATTTCAAATAAGAGAGAGTCATAGTCATATCGTATTGCTATTAGAATATTTGGCTAAAACATACAGATATGATATATTGTCTATCGTGCAGTCCTACTTCAGAGAGACAGGAAAAGGCCACTTGTGTGGGAACGCCACAACAGAAGGCAGGAGCAGCTTTAGGAAAAGTCTCATGACACTGTGGAGGAACATGAGGATCCTGGTGTAAAATGAAGCTCAAGTATTCTCATCCAGGTGCAGCCACATATTACAGACTGTGATAACTACTCTACTTCACATTAAATTCGTATTTTTGGTCTAACTTTACAGTTGCCATGTATACTTTTATTTCCTTTTGACATGTTATCAGGGGAGAGCGCGAACGCAGTCCCCCACTACCAGAAATTATGCAGTCGAGATTCCCACATTTGGGGAATTCGCAGGGGTCAGCACAACCGGAGTGCAATGGCTGAGCCTCGCCCTGGGTGAACCACCTTCTTGATCATGGTATCTCCCCTGCCAGGTAAGTATGAGTTGTACAACTCAGAGGCAGGGATCTCTTTCACACATACATCACATTGGTGGATGGTGCAATCTATACTATCAATAAATTATCAGAACCAGAGGTTATAAAAGGGATGTGTGAATCTGCAGGACCTTCATACAGAAAATATAGCTTTGTACTGAGGTTGATAATGATTATTTGTATTTTACTTAATAAATAATGGCTGTAATTCCCATCATGCAATGCTGCATTAGCACGCCACATGCTAACCTAAAACCTCATATTGTATCTATTTTACCTCCAACAAATGAGCAACAGCCTAACAGCATGTTTGAGCCTTACAAATGAGCCTAATTTTAAACCATACTACAATCAGATGTTTGATTTGAAATCTAAAATTCAGAGAAAATAAGACACAAATCACATATTCCCCCACCCCCGTCCCATTACAACCACTTCAAGTTTCTTTGTTCCTGTTTCTTGTTCACTGCTGGTGGTTAACTGACCTTCATGCTACTGCCACCTATTGGTCTGGCAGGTGAACAGCAGCAGGGGTTTGTGGTTGCAGGTCTTCATTCAAACAAACCAAGAGCAAATCTGATTAATAAACCATTAGACTAAGTTCTATTGATTAAGTAGGTTTAGCCTGATGTACTCCTGCTGGGTTGGAAGGAATACCTGCAGATAAATGGCCTTTTATGGAATAGTTTGGACATGCCTGCTGAATTATAACCAGGGTGAGAAATTCAATTTTTAAAATGTGAGCATCAAACAGCCACTGACATAAATGTTCAAATTTCCCTGCCGATTAATAATTTTATGTCTGAAATCTACCGCTTTCATAAGTATACACTTAAATGACACTTAATGATTGTTTATCTATTTATAAAGTAGGTTGCTTTGTATATGGCAAACAAATAATTTAGAACAAAAAAAAAGTGTACAGATCCACTGTCTCTCATGCTGTGAAACTGCACTAGAAAACCATGCAGTGAGGATTTCCACTGTGAACTAGAGAGTTACGAAGCCTATACAACACTGATAAAATCCGAACACTGCGAGGACTTATTAAATGGATATTTCATATCGTCATCAAATGTTGAAGGGGCAGTTGCATTCATTCAACATGACACCATTCTTTAGAAGACAGGTCTGATTGCAATCTAAATATTTGCCCTTTAGATGGTGGACTGAGCTTGATGGGAAAGTCCCAATGTGGCTTTGTACCACTAGACTACTGGAGGAATATTATCACAACAGCATTCACAATGAGGTTAACAACCACAGCAAATAACTATACTATAACTAAAGCAGACAGGAGACATTAGAATCATCCACCACATTTATTCTTAGACAGTGAGAGGGGGTGCACCGTTCCTGGAGATACTGCAATACCAGGTCGATGCGTGGAGTGGACGGAGCAAGCCCCTATTCCATCTCCCTATTCCAAAAATCAATTTAATATATGGTCCCCGGGTAGGGGACGTATCAGATATTAAACTGATAAGAACAGATACTACACTTGATCTTAGCCAAAAGGCCGAGAAGCGATACTGAACAACTGGCAGAGGAGAGGTAGTGATTCTTTACACCATCACTTTATCTCATGGGTTTGGACTTGAAACCAGAACAAGGACATGTACGATAGTGTGTAAATCTACAGGAACTTTTTTCAGAAATTACAGTTTTGCACGAAGACTGACAAAGACTATTTACATTTTCAATTGAATAATAATTATTCCCCATGATGCAATGCGGTATTCCTACACCACATGCTGACCTAAACCACCAGTTTAACCATTTTACCTCCAAAAAATGAGCAACAGCCTAACGGCACGCTCAATAGAGCCAAAGCTAAATCACACTGCACCGAGATGTTGTCTGATCTACATTTAAAAATCAGAGGAGAGAATGGAAACACCAGTTACATGTTTTACCTTTTCACATTACAACCACTTCCTGTTTCTTTGTTTCCATTTCTTGTTCCCTGCTTGTGGGCAACTGACATTTCTAGTACTGCCACCTATTGGTCTGGACTGTGAACAGCAGCAGGGCTCCACAGAGGGGTGTGTGACTGCAGAATTTTGTTCCAACAACCAAACAGCACAGCTGATAATCAACGTTTTAAGACGGAAATCAGTTGATAAGTGAGTGAGGGTTGGAATGGAGGAGGACTGACGCTGGAACATCAGAGGCTTCAGAGTAGGGCTAAACGATATATCGTTATTATCTCTATATCTTAATATGAAAATGTGACTTTTGAGCACAGGCAGCAACTAGTAACTTGTCAGCAATCCGATCTGAAGCCAGCAATGGTTGATTTAGTCATATCGTATTGCTATAAAGATATTTGGCTAAAACATACAGATATGATATATTGTCTATCGTGCAGTCCTACTCCAGAGAGACAGGAAAAGGCCCCTTGTGTGGGAACACCACAACAACATAAGGCAGGAGCAGCTTTAGGAAAAGTTTCATGACACTGTGGAGGAACGTGAGAATCCTGGTGTAAAATTAAGCTTGAGTATTCTCATCCAGGTGCAGCCACATATTACAGACTGTGATAACTACTCTTCTTCACATGAAATGTATATATGGTCTAACTTTGTAGTACAGCTTTGCAGTTGCCATATATACTTTTATTTCTTTTTGACATGTTATCAGGGGAGAGCGCGAACGCAGTCCCCCACTACCAGAAATTATGCAGTCGAGATTCCCACATTTGGGGAATTCGCAGGGGTCAGCACAACCGGAGTGCAATGGCTGAGCCTCGCCCTGGGTGAACCACCTTCTTGATCATGGTATCTCCCCTGCCAGGTAAGTATGAGTTGTACAGCTCAGAGGCAGGGATCTGTTTCACACATACATCACATTGGTGGATGGTGCAATCTATACTATCTATAAATTACCAGAACCGGAGGTTATAAAAGGGATGTGTGAATCTGCAGGACCTTCATACAGAAGATACAGTTTTGTACTGAGGCTGACAATGATTATTTGAATTTTACTTAATAAATAATGGCTGTATTTCCCATCATGCAATGCTGCATTAGCATGCCACTTGCTAACCTAAAACCTCATATTGTATCTATTTTACCTCCAACAAATGAGCAACAGCCTAACAGCATGTTTGAGCCTTACAAATGAGCCTAATTTTAAACCATATTGCAATTAGATGTTTGATTTGAAATCTAAAATTCAGAGAAAATAATAAAAAGACACAAATCACATATTCCCCCACCCCCGTCCCATTACAACCACTTCAAGTTTCTTTGTTCCCGTTTCTTGTTCACTGCTGGTGGTTAACTGACCTTCATGCTACTGCCACCTATTGGTCTGGCAGGTGAACAGCAGCAGGGGTTTGTGGCTCCAGGTCTTTATTCAAACAAACCAAGAGCAAATCTGATTAATAAACCATTTCAAGACTAAGTTCTATTGATTAAGTAGGTTTAGCTTGATGTACTCCTGCTGGGTTGGAAGGAATACCTGCAGATAAATGGCCTTTTATGGAATAGTTTGGACATGCCTGCTGTATTATAACCAGGGTGAGAAATTCAATTTTTAAAATGTGAGCATCAAACAGCCACTGACATAAATGTTCAAATTTCCCTGCCGATTAATAATTTTATGTCTGAAATCTACCGCTTTCATAAGTATACACTTAAATGACACTTAATGATTGTTTATCTATTTATAAAGTAGGTTGCTTTGTATATGGCAAACAAATCATTTAGAACAAAAAAAAGTGTACAGATCCACTGTCTCTCATGCTGTGAAACTGCACTACAAAACCATGCAGTGATGATTTCCACTGAGAACTAGAGAGTTACGAAGCCTATACAACACTGATAAAATCCGAACACTGCGAGGACTTATTAAATGGATATTTCATATCGTCATCAAATGTTGAAGGGGCAGTTGCATTCATTCAACATGACACCATTCTTTAGAAGACAGGTCTGATTGCAATCTAAATATTTGCCCTTTAGATGGTGGACTGAGCTTGATGGGAAAGTCCCAATGTGGCTTTGTACCACTAGACTACTGGAGGAATATTATCACAACAGCATTCACAATGACGTAAATAACCACAGCAAATAACTATACTATAACTAAAGCAGACAGGAGACATTAAAATCATCCACCACATTTATTCTTAGACAGTGAGAGGGGGGTGCACCGGTCCTGGAAGTACTGCAATACCAGGTCGATGCGTGGAGTGGACGGAGCAAGCCCCTATTCCATCTCCCTATTCCAAAAATCAATTTAATATATGGTCCCCGGGTAGGGGACGTATCAGATATTAAACTGATAAGAACAGATACTACACTTGATCTTAGCCAAAAGGCCGAGAAGCGATACTGAACAACTGGCAGAGGAGAGGTAGTGATTCTTTACACCATCACTTTATCTCATGGGTTTGGACTTGAAACCAGAACAAGGACATGTACGATAGTGTGTAAATCTACAGGAACTTTTTTCAGAAATTACAGTTTTGCACGAAGACTGACAAAGACTATTTACATTTTCAACTGAATAATAATTATTCCCCATGATGCAATGCGGTATTCCTACACCACATGCTGACCTAAACCACCAGTTTAACCATTTTACCTCCAAAAAATTAGCAACAGCCTAACGGCACGCTCAATAGAGCCAAAGCTAAATCACACTGCACCGAGATGTTGTCTGATCTACATTTAAAAATCAGAGGAGAGAATGGAAACACCAGTTACATGTTTTACCTTTTTACATTACAACCACTTCCTGTTTCTTTGCTTCCATTTCTTGTTCCCTGCTTGTGGGCAACTGACATTTCTAGTAGTGCCACCTATTGGTCTGGACTGTGAACAGCAGCAGGGCTCCACAGAGGGGTGTGTGACTGCAGAATTTTGTTCCAACAACCAAACAGCACAGCTGATAATCAACGTTTTAAGACAGAAATCAGTTGATAAGTGAGTGAGGGTTGGAATGGAGGACTGACGCTGGAACATCAGAGGCTTCAGAGTAGGGCTAAACGATATATCGTTATTATCTCTATATCTTAATATGAAAATGCGACTTTTGAGCACAGGCAACAACTAGTAACTTGTCAGCAATCCGATCTGAAGCCAGCAATGGTTGATTTAGTCATATCATATTGCTATAAAGATATTTGGCTAAAACATACAGATACGATATATTGTCTATCGTGCAGTCCTACTCCAGAGAGACAGGAAAAGGCCCCTTGTGTGGGAACACCACAACAACATAAGGCAGGAGCAGCTTTAGGAAAAGTTTCATGACACTGTGGAGGAACGTGAGAATCCTGGTGTAAAATTAAGCTCGAGTATTCTCATCCAGGTGCAGCCATATATTACAGACTGTGATAACTACTCTTCTTCACATGAAATTCATATATGGTCTAACTTTGTAGTACAGCTTTGCAGTTGCCTTATATACTTTTATTTCTTTTTGACATGTTATCAGGGGAGAGCGCGAACGCAGTCCCCCACTACCAGAAATTATGCAGTCGAGATTCCCACATTTGGGGAATTCGCAGGGGTCAGCACAACCGGAGTGCAATGGCTGAGCCTCGCCCTGGGTGAACCACCTTCTTGATCATGGTATCTCCCCTGCCAGGTAAGTATGAGTTGTACAGCTCAGAGGCAGGGATCTCTTTCACACATACATCACATTGGTGGATGGTGCAATCTATACTATCTATAAATTACCAGAACCAGAGGTTATAAAAGGGATGTGTGAATCTGCAGGACCTTCATACAGAAGATACAGTTTTGTACTGAGGCTGATAATGATTATTTGTATTTTACTTAATAAATAATGGCTGTATTTCCCATCATGCAATGCTGCATTAGCACGCCACATGCTAACCTAAAACCTCATATTGTATCTATTTTACCACCAACAAATGAGCAACAGCCTAACAGCATGTTTGAGCCTTACAGAGCCTAAGTTTAAACCATATTGCAATCAGATGTTTGATTTGAAATCTAAAATTCAGAGAAAATAATAAAAAGACACAAATCACATATTCCCCCACCCCCGTCCCATTACAACCACTTCAAGTTTCTTTGTTCCTGTTTCTTGTTCACTGCTGGTGGTTAACTGACCTTCATGCTACTGCCACCTATTGGTCTGGCAGGGTGAACAGCAGCAGGGGTGTGTGGCTGCAGGTCTTTATTCAAACAAATGAAGAGCAAATCTGATTAATAAACCATTAGACTAAGTTCTATTGATTAAGTGGGTTTAGCTTGGTGTACTCCTGCTGGGTTGGAAGGAATACCTGCAGATAAATGGCCTTTTATGGAATAGTTTGGACATGCCTGCTGTATTATAACCAGGGTGAGAAATTCACTTTTAAAAATGTGAGCATCAAACAGCCACTGACAAATATTCAAATTTCCCTGCCGACTACTACTACTACTACTACTACTACTACTACTACTACTACTACTACTACTACTACTACTACTACTATCTACTGCATCTGAAATCTACCGCTTTCATAAGTATACACTTAAATGACACTTAATTGTGAAATTATTGTTTCTATTTATAAAGTAGGTTGCTTTGTATATGGCAAACAAATAATTTAGAACAAAAAAAAAAGTGTACAGATCCACTGTCTCTCATGCTGTGAAACTGCACTAGAAAACCATGCAGTGATGATTTCCACTGTGAACTAGAGAGTAATGAAGCCTATACAACACTGATAAAATCTAAACACTGCGAGGACTTATTAAATGGATATTTCATATCGTCATCAAATGTTGAAGGGGCAGTTGCATTCATTCAACATGACACTATTCTGCAGAAGACAGGTCTGATTGCAAACTATGTATTTGCCCACTAGATGCTGGACTGAGCTTGAAGGGAAAGCCCCATTGTGGCTGCAATATCACCAGACTGGAGGAATGTTATCACAAACAGCATTCACACTGAGGTAAATAACCACAGCAAATCACTATACTATATCACAAGCATACTGTAGCCCTTAAAATCATCCACCACGTTTGTTCTTAGACAGTGAGAGGGGGGTGCACCGTTCCTGGAGATACTGCAATACCAGGTCGATGCGTGGAGTGGACGGAGCAAGCCCCTATTCCATCTCCCTATTCCAAAAATCAATTTAATATATGGTCCCCGGGTAGGGGACGTATCAGATATTAAACTGATAAGAACAGATACTACACTTGATCTTAGCCAAAAGGCCGAGAAGCGATACTGAACATCTGGCAGAGGAGAGGTAGTGATTCTTTACACCATCACTTTATCTCATGGGTTTGGACTTAAAACCAGAACAAGAACCTGTAGGATAGTGTGTGAATCTACAGGAACTTAATTCAGTAATTACAATTTTATACTTACAATGACAAAGATTATTTACACTTTAATTGGTAGATAATGTATTTCCCATGATGCAATGCTGTATTCCCACACCACATGTTGACCTAAACCACCAGTTAACCATTTTACCTCTAACAAATGAGCAACAGCCTAACAGCACGCTCAAATGAACCAAAGCTAAATCACACTGCACCGACATGTTGTTTGATCTACATTTAAAAATCAGAGGAGAGAATGAAAACACCAAAGTTACATGTTTTACCCTTTCAAATTACAACCACTTCCTGTTTCCCGTTTCTTGTTCCCTGCTTGTAGGCAACTGACATTCCTGCTACTGCCACCTATTGGTCTGGACTGTGAACAGCCGCAGGGCTCCATAGAGGGTTGTGTGACTGCAGGGTTTTTGTTCAACCAAACAGCACACATGATAATCAACTGTAGATGGGGATCAGTGGATGTTGAAGTGAGTGAGGGTCAGAATGAAGGATGACCTATGCTGGAGCATCAGAGGGGCTGGACAATATCATTATTGTATCTATATCTAGGTATGAACATATTGCAAATAGCATCGATATGGACAATATCACATTTCTCCTGCAATGTTGTATTATTATATTTCAACATAAAACAAATGACAGTTTTTAAGAATCCCCCCCACTTAGGGCATGAGACTGGAGCAAGATGCAGTTCCACCCCCAGCAAAAAAGGCAGAGAAGATTGGCATTTGATCCCACTGCTGCCATAGAAGCTGAAGTAAACAGCTATCTGCTGTCTTCTACCCTGGATAGTGAAGAGAACCTGCTTCTATGATGGAAAGCCAATGAAGTAAGCTTTCCCATCTCAGCAAAATGACACAGAAATATCTCTACATGCAAGCCAC
>CM077787.1:3212867-3300367 GCA_039737535.1 Lagodon rhomboides
ATCACCAAGGCTGAAAAATCATTGCAAATGCAAACTTTGCTATCCGTTTCCGACACATTAAAACACTTCCACACCGCTGACATTTTTAACTTCTCCCTCGCTCTGCTGCAGGTTGAAATAGGTAACGTGTCATGTCAATCTGCGCCCGTAATCCTCACGCCACTGGACATTTAATCTGATTTAATCAAGGAAGCAGCAGTTTATTTATCAATTTATTTATTGGTTGGTGTATTATATCGGCGTGTTATCCGATAGTTCATTTTAAAGTCAATATCAGCCATTACCGATAGCTTGCCAATATTTAGCTTAAAAATAGAGATACGATATTTTGTGCAGTCCTACTCCAGAGACACAGGAAAAGGCCCCTATGTGGGCACAACACAACCACAGAAAGCAGGAGCAGCTTTAGGAAAAGTCTGGTGACATTCTGGAGGAACGCGAGGATCATGGTGTAGAAAGAAGCTCAAGCACTCTCATTCAAGGGCAGCCATATTTTACAGAGCATGATTCACTAAATCTGACTAAAACTTAATGTATGTGACAATACATAAACTGCTCTACTCCATATGAGACTTGTATGGGGACTTACTTTGTAGTACAGCTTTGTAGATGTCAGTTTACTTAGATTTTTTTTCTTTTGACATGTTATCAGGGGAGAGCGCGAACGCAGTCCCCCACTACCAGAAATTATGCAGTCGAGATTCCCACATTTGGGGAATTCGCAGGGGTCAGCACAACCGGAGTGCAATGGCTGAGCCTCGCCCTGGGTGAACCACCTTCTTGATCATGGTATCTCCCCTGCCAGGTAAGTATGAGTTGTACAGCTCAGAGGCAGGGATCTCTTTCACACACATATCACATTGGTGGATGGTGCAATCTATACTATCTATAAATTACCAGAACCAGAGGTTACAAAGGGGTGTGTGACTCTGCAGGACCTTTATACAGAAAATACAGTTTTGTACTGGGGCTGACAATGATTGTTTATATTTTACTTGATAAATAATGGCTGTACCTCCCATCATGCAATGCTGTATTACCACACCACATGCCAACCTAAAAATCTCAAGTTGTATCTATTTTACCTCCAACAAATGAGCAACAGCCAAACAGCACATTCAAATAAGCCAAAGCCAAATCATACTGCATTGACATGTTTGATTTAAATGTAACATTCAGAGAAAAGGATAAAAAGACACACCACATGTTCCCCCATCCCCCCTCACATTAGAAACACTTTGTTTCTGTGTTCTTGTTCACTGCTGGTGGGCAGCTGACCTTCCTGCTACTGCCACCTATTGTTTTGGAGTGTGAAAAGCAGGCAAAGTCTGATTATTTTAAAAAGGGTTCTGTGGCGGCAGATTTTTGTTCCATTCAATCAACAGCACACCTCATTAATCAACTGTTGAAAGCCTGATCAGTAATTAAAGGAGTTGAGCCTGGTGTGCTCCTGCTGGGTTGGACTGAAAACCTGCAGCTCCACGGCAATTTGTGAAACAATTCAGACATTCTTGCTGTGAAGTATAATGACATACTGTTCAACAGCACCAGTGGACAGATTGTGGGGCATTTTAAAACAGACTCTTTACAGTTTCACTCTAACAAGACATTCAGATCGAGTTGCAAACGCCAGCCCAATTGCCTGCATCTGGCTTCAACACAAGGTGGAATAGCACTTGTTTTAGGAGTCTTTTGGAACAGAAGCAAGCACTTCGTGTTTTTTCTGCTGATCATGATCTGTCTACGACACTGACGGCCAACCAGCGGGGCCTTTCCAGGGAAAGATTTTTGTTCCAGCGACATTTGAAGAGATAAACAGGAAAGTAAGCTCATCTACCTTTTCCACCATTGATGTACAGCTGTTACCTTTCTAAGATATCTTTTAGCTCAGGAAAACCAGGACGACTCTGGGATTAAAACAAACGATCCTCCTACAAGCTGTCAGATGATTCAGCACTGTAGAAGACCCTTATACTGGCCTGTCAAGCTGCTTGACCCAAGATATAGAGATAGGTGAGACTAACCCTATTACATTATGAAATATGAAAAGATTTTTGTCTGTCACAGAACAAGGATAAATGTGCAACCACCTGGCTATGACATCTTTTTTAAAATTTCTGGATGTATTGCTTTTGCTCAGCCTACGGCTGAACCTTTGTTTTATTTTCAATTCAGATATTTTACAGTCACAGACGCTCTCAAGCGTGCAACTGATGCATTGACCCCAAAACTTCTGCAGGTCACGCACTCTTGTTCAATAGCAGCAATATTTTGCATAGCAACAATTCCTGCCTCAAATAACCTAATTCCAGTACTGGGGATAAAAACCCTTCAGTTTCCTGGCCTGGCTGCCACTGCCTCAAACTTCCTCTTTCCTCAGCAGTAGTGTAGTTAACTGAGACTGTTCACAGTCTCCAACACTGTGGATGAAAAGAGAAACAGACCGCAGACGAGCATAAATTCTTGTTTTCATGACAAAGAACTTGCTACTGATGCTTAACCCATCACTCATATAAACACACTGCAAAATCTAAACGTGAGGAAGAAAACTGGTGAAACTCTCGTTTACCAGAGGGTCAGTTTCACATGAGGGGGCCTTTAACCTCCCCACTAGTAGATTCTAGAGAGACTTGGCTCCCTCTAGAGGTGAAAAACAAGAACATGCCAAACTGACTGCTTCGGTTTCTTTAGCAAAGGAGCGGTTCAAGTAAAAGAAAATGTGTGACCAAAGACAATGTTTAATTTTTACCGATGTGATGTCGCACAGAATTTTGATTTTAATTTTGTTTTTACCAACAGCAAAGTTAGATTTCATCAGGATATTCTGCAAACTAAAGTTAATATATTGACAGATTATATTCTTCTTCACTGATAGTTTACTTCCATTGTTTTCTATTCATAGTTTTTCTATTCATAACAGAGCTGTTGACTAATTTCACATTCAGAGTATGATTGACTAAATATGTGAGAGGGTATATTAACATTATCACAGGAACTTCTGCTTTAGTTAACGCGGTGGTACACAATTTATATATTAGACTTTCCTGTTTAAAATGATCAGCTTTACAATGAGCATGTGTGACTTTAATGTTGTCAAACTTCTTGATGCAGCTGCCATTTATACTTAGATTTTTCTTTTGACATGTTATCAGGGGAGAGCGCGAACGCAGTCCCCCACTACCAGAAATTATGCAGTCGAGATTCCCACATTTGGGGAATTCGCAGGGGTCAGCACAACCGGAGTGCAATGGCTGAGCCTCGCCCTGGGTGAACCACCTTCTTGATCATGGTATCTCCCCTGCCAGGTAAGTATGAGTTGTACAGATCAGAGGCAGGGATCTCTTTCACACACATGCCATGTTGGTGGATGGTGCAATCTATACTATCTATATAAATTACCAGAACCAGAGGTTATAAAAGTGATGTGTGAATCTGCAGGACCTTCATACAGAAGATACAGTTTTGTACTGAGGCTGACAATGATTATTTGCATTTTACTTGATAAATAATGGTTGTATTTCCCATCATGCAGTGCTGTATTTCCACTCCACACGCCAACCTAAAACCTCAAATTGTATATATTTTACCTCCAACAAATGAGCAACAGCCTAACCGCACGTTTGAGCCTTAGAAATGAGCCTAAGTTTAAACCAGACTGCATTCAGATGTTTGATTTACATTTAAAATTCGGAGAAAGGGATAAAAGACACAAATTTAATTTTTACCCCACCCCCGTCACATTACAACCACTTCCTGATTCTTTGTTTCTGTTTCTTGTTCACTGCTGGTGGTTAACTGCCCTTCATGCTACTGCCACCTATTGGTCTGGAGGGTGAACAGCAGCAGGGGTTTGTGGCTGCAGGTCTTTATTCAAACAAATGAAGAGCAAATCTGATTAATAAACCATTTCAAGACTAAGTTCAGTTGATAAAGTAAGTTTAGCCTGGTGTACTCCTGCTGGGTTGGAAGGAATAACTGCAGACAAATGGCCTTTTATGGAATTGTTTGGACATGCCGGTTGTATCATAACCAGGGTGAGAAATAAACTTTTTAAAATGTGAGCATCAAACAGCCACTGACATAAAATGTTCAATTTTCCTGCCAATTAATAATAATGATTCCGTGTCTAAAAGCTACCAGTCACTTTCGTAGTTGACCTGCATTTGAGTATAACACAATAGAGGTCAACAGCAGTACAAACTGCAAAATGATCACAGGGCTGACTTAAAACCTCTCTAAAACTGTTTTTCTACAGAACTGAACATTATAACCTTCATGAAGGGAGGTTTTATTGCAGGACTGTTGCATTAGACTGCCTTAGTTAAAGTTAGCTGAACTAACTAATTTAGAACACAAAGAGTGCACAGATACACTGTTTCTCATACTGTAAAACTGCACTAGAAAACCATGCAGTGATGATTTCCACTGTGAACAATACAACACTGATTGACTCCAATCAATCACTACGAAAACTTAATAACTGGATATTTCATATTGTCATCAAATGTGGAAGGGAGAGGCATTCGCATTCATTCAACATGACACCATTCTGCAGAGGACAGGTCTGATTGCAATACAAATTTTTGCCCACTAGATGGTGCACTGAGCTTGACGGGAAAGACTGAGGCTTTGTATCACTAGACTACTGGGGGAATATTGACACAAAATCATTCACAATGAGGTGAATGAACAGCAGCAAACCACCAGAATATAACAAATGCATACTGTAGCTCTTAAACTCAAGCACCACGATTATTTTTAGACAGTGAGAGGGGGGTGCACCGGTCCTGGAAGTACTGCAATACCAGGTCGATGCGTGGAGTGGACGGAGCAAGCCCCTATTCCATCTCCCTATTCCAAAAATCAATTTAATATATGGTCCCCGGGTAGGGGACGTATCAGATATTAAACTGATAAGAACAGATACTACACTTGATCTTAGCCAAAAGGCCGAGAAGCGATACTGAACAACTGACAGAGGAGAGGTAGTGATTCGCGACCACGTCAGTCTACTTCATGGTTTGAGACTTGAGTTAAAACTTTTTGCATCACCATACAAGACAGGAAAACGTGCCTTTGAGACAATGTACCACTGGTGCCGATTTGCAGCGATATTACCATTAAATCATAAAAAACTAGCGTTCGCAAACGCACCTTCTCGTTGCGTTCTGGGCACGTGGTACGCTCTTAGCCAATAGGAGGTTGAAGATTAAAAACCATCAAACTTCCTTTTACAGACGCATTTAACATCATTAATAAATGCAACTGTGTGTTTACACTCATTCGGTATAACTCGATGACGCACATGGAAATTCAGCGTTTGAGGAGAATACCGTTATTACGCTTTAATAATGTTATTCGGTTCACAACAACAGGTTCAGCTCCTCCTCCTCCAGCAGAGGAGAGCTAACTGCACGTTACCCTTCACAGCCTGTAGTCTCAAGCATGAACACCTAGCAATGCAATCCTTCTTTGAAGTTTACCGGAGACACCATGCTCTGCTGCTCATTCAGAACAGAAACAATAATCACTCAGTAAAATAGGTGGTATAATTAATAGGATGACATTCAGCTACTTTGTCAGATATGAAAATTAACGGTCCTTCGTGAAGTTTTACATCTGCGCCACAAAATTTCAAGATGGCGGACAACGTTTGCGAAGTCGTTAAACGGCTGACACGCAGTTGCAAAAAAACTGACATAAATGGTCAACAACATTAACAAAACAGTTATCCGACATTGTCCTGCTTTGTTAATAAAATATACAGAACATGCCTGCTGTGACAAACATAGATTTGAACTTCGCTAGAAATTCGCTATAACTTCACTAACATGGAGGTGATGTAACCCGCGGTTAACGAGGCCTACTTGAAGTCAGTCCGGATTAAGCTCCCATTAAAGCTTGCATGACAACTCTCCCTAACAATAACCTTTGACAATTTGTACAAATCAGTTTCTAATGTTCAAAAGTGACATATATCAACAGAAGGATAATTACCTTTAGCCCGCTTGCTAGCATAAAGTTAGTAGTTAACGTTCACTCGGCTAATGACAGCACGTCCAGCGGCCAGACGCTCAAAAGTAGCAAAAAGACATTTCGAAGAGTTGACACGATATTATCTCTTCAATAAACCAATAAACGTAACGTTAGACGGTAAAAAATGGACTCACCTGAGTTTTTCCTCCACCTAACGGTCACAGGTAATCCGGTGACAGCTGACGGCTGCAGCTGCACGATGACTTAAAATGGCTTCTCGAACTTGCGCTTGACCCCTTGATTAAAGAGCCGTGCAAATACAGGCCGTGTGCAAAAGGAAGGGGGCGTGTCCAAAAAAAAAAAAAGACCGTGCGCAAAAGCTTTATAAAAGACAATTTAATTTTTTTTATTTCGTTAAAACATTTTGTAGCGAACAATTTAGTCTTGTTTGGTCAAAATTAATATCACTCCAATTCTTAATAAAAAAAGAAATTTAAAAAATTCAAGTCACATAATATTTAGCACAGCTAACTTGTATTGCAACATGTACGTAATTAAAACAAATTAATTAATTCACTTTATTATTCAGTCATTCATTCTTCACTGGATTTTTTTTTATCTTGTCAGCCTCGTGGAAAAACAATATTATTTTGACCTAAATTTGGCCCTTCAAAATAATTTCCCTACCGAGATAAACCAGTCAAATGTAGTTATCTGATCAATCTAAGCCAGATTAAGGTCGTTATTCCATCTAAGATAAATCAGATTATTAATTTGTAATAGATCAGGTTTACTACACAAGCACTGAGTCAAGCAGACATCTCGATCAGCCTTCTAAATGAAAATGTGTGTTAACTGATTGTGTTCACTTAGTGTTTCTCAGTGTATATGTGTATATACACACTTCCTGTCAGACATGTTTTACCAGGTGAGTCACACCAGGTATACAAGGTGATTCAGTGTATCCTGTTGCAGATAGTAGATAGTGTGTCTGTGCGTATACAGGTGAGTGTTTGTCGGGCAGGAAGGGAGGAGGTGGTAGTGAGTAAATTTAGAAGGATGTGTGTTTGTTCTATAGCTTTGTTCCCTTGTGTGTGTGTGTGTGTGTGTGTGTGTGTGTGTGTGTGTGTGTGTGTGTGCAGGGGGTGTGGTTATGTGTGAGATCACAGAGCACTGTTTGCTCAGTAATCTCTGGCCCAACCTGTCTGATAGGTGTGGGCTGGCTGGCGCTTACTTGCACAGGTATGAAGACAAGTCCAGCTACGTCCTGAAAGAAGAGGGAAACTCACAGGCGCTTGCAGGAGGAGAACTCACACGGAGATACACCTGTGTAAAGGACAGTGAAAGAGGAAACCCTGGGAACACGGAGAGGCTGTTTTGGAAGGAGAAAGACAAAGAGGAGAATACCTCAGGATGTAAAATAACCCCGGAGGAGATTCTCATACTGCGGTTCGACCAATGGGTCTGGGATTCCAATGTGGCATTTCAGGCTCTGGGATGTTCAAGATGTTGCTGTGCTTCTCAGCATCGCATTATATATGTGTCACCTAGGTAAGCCCTCGTACACATGTTTATGATTCTTCTCCAAACACCTCATATATCTGTTTGACTGTGGTGTTTGACAGCCTTTATCAGGACTTAATACACAGAACGAGGAGCCTTTTTTAGATAGAACTTGCAATATTTTCTCCTGGTCCACAGCAAAAGGTCCCAGCACACCAGAGAAAACTTTAATTTTGAAGGAATATGCAAAGGAAATAGCAACTGATGTCAGTGCAAAGTCTTCTATGCCTCATCAGAGCTGTCATTAGGTCATAAACTACTTCATAATTAGATTATTTCACACAGAAAAATGCTAAAAAATAATACAAATCTAGTATCCATGTGATGAAGGCTATTGCGTAATTTTAATTATGACATGTGGCACTTTTCTTTCCCACACTGCCTTGTTTCTTAGTCAGCGCTGGTATTCCCAGGTTGAATTCCTCACCTGTGCCTCATTAAGCAAACATCACCAGCAGAACCAGATCTCACACTGAAGCGCCTGTAAAAAGATGATTAGATGAGTCGCAGCCAGAAATCACAAGTCACCATTTCAAAATGTTACTTCTCAGCTCGCTCGACAAGTTTCGTCCCTCCAGCGAGCACAGAACGGCACATTTCTGTCTGCATGTGGAATTCGATGCAAATGAGTCACAGTGTTTTGCCAGCAGCTGTGACCTATTGTGCTCTGAGATGCAAAACCTGTGAGGTTAAATAGTTTCTTTTTATGGAGCCGCGTTGAGTCACACAGTGAAATGAGCTCTGCTGTAACTGCTCACCTGTCTGTGAGAAGCCTGAACAGAAACTAACAGTACGTTTACTGTTGTTACTGTACAAGTTTGAGATACTTTAGTTGAGTATTTCCATTTTTTGTGCTACTCTTGCTTACTTTTAATTACTTTACAGGGTTGCATCAGAGCCAAAGTAGTGCATTTTTAAATTAATTCAATTGGAAATAAGATTAAAAAGGCAAACAATGATCCTGATTATCAGTTGACTCATAGAATACAGTATATATACACTTTTACTTCTACTTTTGATACTTAAGTTCATGGTAATACTTCATAGTAACCATCATTACCTCCACCGAGGATCTTTTAAACTACTTAAATGATTTCCACCAAACTTGGAGGATGAGTCTCCGTCCAGAAAAAGACCCCGTTAACTTTTGGTGTGGACAGATTCAGGATTTTTTTCGTCACTTTCTTTAACATTGCGAGGGCGTTTTTTTGTGGACATTTTCATTAATTTTCAGTAAAATGTTTGGATAGTAAAGTTTAATCAACTATTAAATTATAATTATTCAATGATGGTTGTTATAAAGTGTCACCAAAGTTACTTTTGCTACTTTAATACATTTGATATCAGATACTTTAAGTACTTTTTGTATTGCTGAGTTTCACTTTTAGTCATACAAGTGTCTACTACTTTTGATGCTTAAGTTCATGGTAATACTTCATAATAACCATCATTCCCTCCACCGAGGATCTTTTAAACTACCTAAATGATTTCCACCAAACTTGGAGGATGAGTCTCCGTCCAGAAAAGACCCCGTTAACTTTTGGTGTGGACAGATTCAGGATTTTTTCTCACTTTCTTTAACATTGTGAGGGCATTTTTTGTGGACATTTTCATTAATTTCTCAGTAAAATGTTTGTATAGTAAAGTTTAATCAACTATTGAATTATAATAATTTAATGATGGATGTTATAAAGTGTTTTCAAAGTTACTTTTGCTACTTAAATACATTTGATATCAGATACTTTAAGTACTTTTTGTATTGCTGAGTTTCACTTTTAGTCATACAAGTGTCTACTACTTTTGATGCTTAAGTTCATGGTAATACTTCATAGTAACCATCATTCCCTCCACCGAGGATCTTTTAAACTACTTAAAAGATTTCCACCAAACTTGGGTCCAGAAAGACCCGTTAACTTTTGGTGTGGATCTTGATAAAGGGACAGATTCAGGATTTATTTTCTCACTTTCTTTAACATTGCGAGGGCGTTTTTTTTGTGGACATTTTCATTAATTTCTCAGTAAAATAATGTTGATATCAGATACTTTAAGTACTTTTTGTGTTGCTGAGTTTCACTTTTAGTCATACAAGTGTCTGTCTGTCTGTTGTAATTCACTGTCACTTTGATGCTGCTGCTTTCACATCTGTTCACATCTACATATACGAGCTCAGGATCTAACATCTCTGTCCTCACATCTCTCCACCTCCTTCGCCTCGGCAGCCGGAGCCATCTCCATCCACTCCCCCCAGCGGAGCCTCACCAGGTCCGTGCAGGAGGATGTGTTTTTCTCCGTGGACGTGAACTGCAGCGGGATCCACACCATACAATGGACCTTCATGTCAGGCGTGGTGAGCCGCACCATCGGGACGTGGCAGCCTGGGGGGGACGCCAACATCACGGTGGATTACAGCAGCAGAGTGCAGACCTACGACAACGGCTCCATGGGCCTGTCGGACCTGCGGCTGCAGGACGGAGGATACTACGTCATCACCGTCACGGACACGACAGGAAACAGTAAGGACGCTGGTCATGTCCTGAAAGTGAACGGTGAGTGGGCCTGAAGTCCTGTGTGTGTCACTCCTGCAGTTTGGAAAACCTGGTTCGACCACATTTCTTTAACAGCCTAGAGTCACAGGTGTCAGGAAATATGCAGAGCCCGCATTTACACTGTTATAATTGCTGCCTAGCAACAACAAATCAGACAATAAGATGATTTTTGTAACACTGCTGACAAACCAACCAACAAACGGACACGAGTGAAGACAAAACCTCCTCTGAGAGCCCAGCGAGAGTCATTATCTCCTCAGTTTGAACACTGTTTTGCTGTGAAGCCATAAAATATTTATTGGACTTCAACTTTCCGTCAGCATGTGGTCGAGTAGATAAATGAACTGTTCCTCTCTGCAGCCTTATTCGTTCTGTAGTTTTTGTGTAATCCTGCAAACCAACCAACCAACCAGCCAGCAGATATGGGTGAAAATATAATTCCCTTGGCAGAAACACAGACAGATGAGTCTGAAAGTGTTGAAAAATGTGACATAATCAACATTTTCTACTGTATATTGGGGACATGACCCCTCTAAGAATGTGTGGTGCATTTTATGGAGGCAATTTATGACTTCCAGGCTTTCGGTCGACGACCTGGGGAGGCAGTAAAAAGTAATCTTGACCTTTATATGCACCTTTATTCAAGCTGAGTTTATCATCGTTATTCATCGGTAAACAATCAGATAAATTGTCGGTCCATCTTCGATAAACAACACAATCTGATGTGGGATTCTGGTGTTAAAGGATGTGAATATAACAACAATATATAAACACTGTGAGATCATCTTGTTATGACATTTACTTCTAGTTCTTATCATTCTTGACATTTAACCACAGTGATCGTCTTCGTGATACTGAGCTGCCTCGTCTCTCTGTTACACAAGCTGCATTCCTACCATGTTTGTTTTGTGGAAACTATTCTCTTGAAGTCGATATGATTCAGCTGCTGTGTCTCTGTCCTGCAGAGGTGCTGTACGAGGACCTCCAGTACCTGTCCGTCTCTGCTTTAGGACTGGCCTTTGTAGCCGGCCTGCTCATGCTGGCCATGTGGCTGCTCGACAAGGCCTACAGGAAGATCGTGGCGTGGAGACGCAGGAAACAGATGCCAGGTGAAGCAACATGATAAATACGTCTCTAAAGTTTATGCACCTTTATGGATCTTCATTAGAAAATATACAGAATCCTCTGAAATGAACATGTGAGAGGTTTGTTTGCTCTGAACTTCATAGTTTACTCTTCTCTTTGCTGCATCATTGTGTGAATTGTATAAATGTGGCTTGATGGGCGCGACTGTGGGTTAAAGTTATACATTATGTCTTTAAGTGTGGGTGTGTGAGAGTACAAAGGTCTGTGAAGCTCTATTATTGTGTCGCACAGTGGTGCGCTGCGCTAACTTTAGTTTCTGTATTGACACGTTTAATCCCTCCTTTGTGCAGAAAATGATGCAACAGAGCTGCAGCCTTTTTGATGGACGTCCGGCAGCCTCAACATGACGACACAGACTGCTCATCACACTCACCAATGCTGCAATAAGGACTACTATTTTAAGATTTAGGTAAAACAGCAGTCTTTCTTTTAGTCCAAAAAGTTACTTACAGCCATTAAGATGGCTCGCTAATTCTGTAAATACTTGTCCTGTTTACATTTTGTATTGAATACATGTGGATTCTCACTGCTGAGGACGCTGGATTGAATGTAAATATATTACTGATGAGAATGGAAAACAATACACGCTGTATTTATTGTCTAAGCAAAGGAATCGTGTGATTTTATTTACAACTATCTTCGAGACTTGAATCTTGGATGTTGAGGGCGGCTGGGAGCTCGAGTGGCAGAGCAGAGGTCCGTTTCACAAAGCAGGTTTAGTGAAAACTCTGAGTTTATTAACCCTGAAATGAGGGAAACTCTGAGTTTTCTACCTCAGAGTAGATCAACTCAGAGTTTAGGATTAGACTCAGAGTTTGTTGAACCTGCTTTGTGAAACGGACTCCAGGTCGTCCACTGATCGGAGGGGTCGGTTTGATTCCTCCTGCTGCATGTTGAAGCGTCCGTGGGCAAGATACTGAACCCCAAATTGTTCCATCGATGTCTGAGTGGATGTTTGAGCTTACGAATATTGACGGGTGGTCCTGACAAGCAGATCTGTCGGCTGTCGTGTCGTCAGAAGTATCGATTCTGAATATTTAAAACGAGTTGACACACACACTGCTGCAGTGCCAACACTCCTCACAATAAAACTGAAGTGTTTACTAGAAGTCCTTAGAAAATATCTTATCTATAGCTTGAAGATGATGATGATATAAATCCACTCAAATGCAAACAGACTGCTTTTTATTTTGTATCAAACTGTTGGAGGTGGACATCCACTCCTCCTCGCCTCACATCATCAGAAACAGACTCTACTGGAGATGGAGAGGAGGTCATGGCGGTGTTCAAAAAAGTTCATGAGTTGGGTAAAAATTTGTGACATAAATGTTGAAAATCTCCACACAAAGTGGACTCTGGTGTCTACGGACACGGAGTCAGCGCAGCCATGAGCAGCTCCATCTTGTACACGAAGTTTCGTCCCTCCATCTTGGACCAGTGGACCTCTTTGCAGGGCCCTCTGAGGTGGCTCCACTTGCCCTCCTGGATGACGTCGCTCTTCGGCAGCTCTTTGGTCTGACTGCGGGGGAACTGGACCAGAACCTTGCAGCCGCTCTCCGGACCGTTACGCACTGAAACGGACACAGACAGACAGTAGTTAGTGACTGAAATCTGCTTCTGTTAATACATGCGTGTTTAATTCTTGGTAATTTGAGGTCACGAAAATATTCATTAATACTTTATCATTAACTGCTCAGGGTGTGCATCACATGCGTTCCAGGAGTTAACATTTGTTTGGTTAATGCTGCCTCAGCTTGTATCAGCCTGTCTCGAGTTATTTTCTACTTCACTCAAAATCTCCACAACCACCAGAGGCTGGGTGTGGCCTCGCTGCATTCAGCCCGACACGTGTTACCAGAACGAAAGACATTAACAGTGAGAACGATGGCAGAGCTGCTACCATTGATCAGGACTGAAAGGGGAAGCTGAGCCCATTCACTGAAAATACAGCAGGTGTTACATCTGCTGTGTTACGCTGGTCAGTTATGGCTCAAAAACCCCAAAATACACTGTTAAAGCACCAATGAAGCTTCACAGGTAGCTAATTTTTTAACATGTTTCTCGTTGATTTTCTGAAAGTCAAATCTACGTGTACACGGTCAGGGTTTTAAAACAAAGACAATCTCCCTCAGCTGAGGGTTTTAACAGCATTTAAGAAATAATCTCCACCCATACTAACACACTAGAAAATGCATATTATATGACCCTAAATGTACACCAGACGAGCACGTGTCATTGTAAACAGGAAGCACATTGTTTATCCTGTTAGTTTTACTTTCATTCCTGAAACAAGACAAAAGTTAGGAAACTCGGTCGCTCAGAATCCTCCTCTACCTGTTTTTATTAAAGTATCGTCAGCAGCTGTTTGTGTTTCTCTTTTCCATTACTGTATTTTCAATAACTCAATTCTACGCACGATGCTACACACGCTGATAAAACTCAATTATAGTTCCTGCTCATTCCGACGTAAACACAGAAAATTGACTTTCTGAATATCTACACGTTGGAAGGAATTTTCCAAAAGGTCATTTTTTGGTGAATTAAAACATTGTGTACGTGTACGAAAGGCCAAAACTCAAAGAAGAAGCTATGTTTTAAGAAATAACCGTATATGTGTGGACAGGGCTGAAGAGAACTTCCTGCCTGGTTCTTTACAATATGTATGATCATGTTTTTTTCAGCAGCGCTTAAATACAATAGCACATAAAGAGGACAGAAGGATCATCTTCACTTCAGAATCGACCCCTCCCGTCTCACCTGAGATGGCGTACTCTCCGTTGGGAGAGGCGACAGTGACAGCAGAGGCGTTTCCGATGCTCTCCACGGGGCCGAGGCCAACATGGTTACTGAAGCTGAGGACGTGCCAGCCCATCACTTTGGCCAGCTGCTGGACTGCATGCACCTGATGCTGCGACATCTGTGGTGACGAGGTGGACACGAAGAGGCACATGACTTTAAAAACATGACAGAAAAGGTTGCAATAAAAAAAAACTAAATCAGAATAACAGTTAAGGTCATCAGGAAGTTAACTGTGACACCTGAGAGAGGAGGAAGTCCTGCAGTTCCTGTTCCTGGTGCGACAGCGTGACGACTCGTCCGTCTCTGTGCACCACTCGGATCTGCTCCACCCCGATGTTCAGCTGCAGCTGAATGGACCTAAACACATATAAGAGAGATCAAACATGTCAGTCAAGTGGAATGAGACCAAACATGAGCCAGTAAGGAAATACAGAATGAGGAAATAAAGACATACTCTTGCTTACCTGCATCTCATAAAAGCATATAGAACATATAGTATTTTATTCCCTGGACTTTTCAGCCATGTGAGACTCTGTCAGTGCTATTTCTTATATTAGGAATACAATTTAAAACATATAACATGCTGAGGAGCCCTGCAGAAACCCACAGCTGCTCATAAATACATTAGCACTTCCTCTCCTGTATCTCCCACATCGTTTCTGCCTCTCTGCTCTGGTTCTTCCTCCCTCTTCTGCTCCACTTACTTGCAGATCTGCTCGTAGCCCTGAGAAGTGATGAGCACCTTGACGCTGGACTCATACACATCGTTGATGTTGGACCAGTGAGCCTGGATCTGAGGGTCTTCTATGCGGCTGGCCAGGCTGTCGATGGTCCGCGCCGTCCTGGTGACCACAAAGATAAATACTGCTTAACAGTGAAGCAAGTGGCTAAAAAAGCACATGAACTCAGTCAACACTGCTTCAACAAAATACTTTAATAATTTGAATTGAATTTGGATGAATTTTTGCTCATAAATGTAATTTTCCTGAGCTCAAACTATGCAGAAAGACAAAGTGAACCACCCTCTGGTCAGAAGTGGTATTACATATAAAGAGGTGCATGTTGGGGAGTGTCGTATCATGTGGACTGAGTAATATTTGCAGTTAGCAAATATTACCAATTCACAAGAACTCCAACTATTCCCAATGCAAACAATGACGAAGTAACCCTTTAACCTCCGTCTGGATTTACACAGGATTTCTAGTGGTGACATTTACCTGCATAGTTGAATGTTGAACAATGAACAATGTCATGACAGTTGTTTTTATGATCCTATCAGTCGTCAAACAGCGCTACATCTACATCTACCTGCTGCGTAAGAAGATGTGTTTGGCCTGTTTGATGATCTTCTCCAGCAGCCCCTCGCTCTGCTGCAGGCTGGAGATCTCAGCTTTGTCGTAGGCCAGCGGCCCAGCGAGGCGCATGCGTTTGTGGCCGAAGGGGGCGCTGGCAGGGTGAGGCATCACCACAGAGCTCAGCTGCTGCTTGTGGAACTGGAACAGACACAAGGTTGTTCAGTGAAAGGAGAAATTATAAAATCAAACCATTATTATTTTAAGCATTTCTGGTCTTCAATTGCTTCGACTTCGACTTCCAACAGTGTGTCACCTCTCTCATCATTTGATGCAGGTTGTGTTCCAGTACGTAAAGGTGGTCGTCTGGTTTGGGTTTCTCTGGAGACGCCCGGTGGTTCTTCTTCTCTCCTGTGGAGTGGCACAG
Source organism: Lagodon rhomboides (assembly GCA_039737535.1). NCBI lineage: Eukaryota > Metazoa > Chordata > Actinopteri > Spariformes > Sparidae > Lagodon > Lagodon rhomboides. The sequence continues at coordinate 3,228,617 of CM077787.1, forward strand.
TGAGATGGAGAGCTGCAGACCTGTGGAGAGAGATCACAGGAACAAACAACACATGAGTATGTTTGTCCAAGCTGACTCCAGAGCCACAGAGATGATAAAAAGGCAGCGATGTTTGATTTACAATGTTTACAAAAGCATTTCAAATGTTAACATTGGGATCAATATCTGAACCAGGGGAGCATTTGAACTTTGAATGAAATAATACTGCGAAAGAGCTTTTCCAGTAAGGAATAAATTAATGTTTCATCTATTAGAACACAGGACATGGACGGTGATTGTAGTGTTCAAACTTAAACTTCAATATAAGAGTATAAAAAGCTAAAAACTGACCAGCAGTCTGTGAATTTCAATGTCAAAGGTGCAACAAATATAGACCTCCACGTGATTACATCAATTGAGTGTTCTGACCTGGGAAGGGTTGTGAGATGATCTGATTCTTCACAACAATGTGAGGGATCTGGGATTTAATCTGGACGGCTTCCCTGGACAGCTGAGCAAAGATCTCTTTACACAGCAAAACGTTCTGAGCTGCCTCTAGCTTCAGATGCCACGCCTGGGTACCTGGGAAGAAGAAGCAAAAACGTTAAAAAAGTAGAGAAAAGATGATGGCAGGCTGAAGAGAGATCAGATGAATAACGACTTGGAAGAAATGCAATGTGAAGTCTTTGTGTTTTGAACCATACCTGCTTTGTTTTTTGGTGGTCTCCTGAAGAGGTTGACGGTTCCCAGATCACCGATATCTGGAGCTTGTTTCTGGATGGACACCTGAAGACATGGTAATAAACGTAGGGGTGATTGCAGGTGACAGTAGTATGAAAACCACTCATAGGAAAAAGAGTATTTTGATGGAATATGCAATTGTGGAGACACAAGTCAAACAATGTTTTGTTTCTTTCTCACCTTGATATAAGCAGATCCTTCCAGATCACTGGGGATCTGGACGTTGAGGGGACAGTAGTCCTCTGGGGTCTTTTTGTCCAGATCAATGTCTGTGTTCTTGATCACCTCAAATGTGCCATGATGAGGAAAAAGGGAACCTGAATGGGTTAATAATCAGCCTGGGGGTTAGACTACAAGTTAAAAGTGTCCTCACAATAAAACAGCTATGTTTTGTAAAAAACCCTTTTCAGATTTGAGTATACATGAGAGGCCTTCTCACCGGCGCTCCGGTAGCTGAGGTCTCCCAGGATCTTGTCTCCTACTTTGCGGAGTTTCCACTGAGAGCGAAGTCGCAGCAGCTCAGAGTTGAAGTCTCGCTGCCTCCTGTTCTCCAGGTTCTCTGCTACTGACTTAGTGAGCTTCTCTGCTCCCTTCAGGAGGAGCTGTGCTGCAGTGCCCAATGATTTCTTTTTACTGATCAGCTGGAACACCTGGGGGGTCTGAACGAGGGCAGGAAACAATCTGTCAGTGGATTGATATGAATGTGTGTGTACAACACTGGTAACTAAAATATAACATGAATCATATTTGAACATTTTGTCAGTGTTGCCCCTCCTGTAGACGTTTAGTGATTGAAGTGATATTCTTTAGCAGTTTACCTTGCCAGCTGTTGGATCCTGAGACACAGGGTCTAAGGCCATGTACTTCTTCTCCTTCACCACACTGAGCACATCGTAGAGGACACACATCTCTGTCAGGGCACTGCGCAGGTTGTTACGTACTGAGTCCCAGGGCCAAAGAGACGGCTGAAACTTCACTGTGCCTGTGGAAGGAAAATACTGATTTAGCTTATATTCCCCAAATAAGTCCAAAACAAAAAAATACTTTGCACATCTATGTCATAAGACAGGTCTAAAGGAGAGGGACAAATAGATCAGAAAGTTGTGAGTTGCAAGCTACAAACTTAATCTATCTAACAAACTATCAGCTTGATGAAAGTCTAGTACCGAAATGTTGCAAAGACACATATTTTTGCAAGTGAGACAGTGTGTGGGAGTGTGATTGCAATTTTTGACCTAAATAAGTCCAGGACATGTTTTGACCTGTGGGAGCTTTGACAAAGAGGCGTCAGCTCTGTTGTATTAAGACTGAACTTTAAAAGGCAAAGAGAAAAAACATTCCCCCTGCTTTCTCTTGAGTATACGTTACCTTCTTCTTCCTCGGGCTCCTGCTTGGCCCACTCACGGTCCCTGGGTTCACCTTCGACCCCCTCCTCCTCTGAGTCAGATCCCTGGCTGAAGTCAATTCTTTGAGCCAACTTTGACAAGTTCTGGGACATGGACAGAGGGGGGACGTATGTCTCCGTCCCATCCAGAGCCACTTCCTGCACCTGCTTCTCACAGGAAGACTCGATGCTGACCCTCACTGCTGGACCACCAGACATGATGGCAGGTCTGATGGGAGAGAGGCAAACAGAGACTGAATCATTAAACTGTCTGAGACTCAATAGAGGACATACATAATGACTGACATATTCAAGACCACTTTGAAAGAATAAACAAAACACAATTTCGCTTAAAAAATGTAAAGAAAAAGACACAAACCAGAGAACAGGTCTGCATAAGGGACCTAGTAGCTAACTAATTGGAAAGAAACTGTATTTCACCATCTCCAAATCTAACACTTGTCATGTCACGTTTGTCAAAATGACTTATTGATAATAGACACACTAGCTGCATTTGATTGAGTATTGCTGTGTCTAGCTAGCAACACTAGCTAGCGTTAGCTTCTTGCTAATCTCACAGGATGAATGAAGATCCTGCAGCTTGAAATAAACGTCCGAAAGACGGCATTTTCTTGTAAGTGTTAGTGTAAGTGTAAATCTTACCTCTGCTATCCAATACAGACAAAAATATAAAGGTTATTCGCTGGAGTTGTTGTAGTTTACGTCCAGTAGCGCCGTGAATGGCTCATTCTTCGCTCGCTTCACACCGGAACAAAGACACTCTACTGCCCCCTAGCGTGGCGGAAGATGGTTACAATTTTAGGAACTTCAGGTTAATTTCGATCATAAAGTCTTAATCGGTTGATTAAATAATCCGTTTTTAATTTAATGTTAATTAAGGTGAGTGAAATAATTTTAGATATGTATAATACGAGGAGGAGATTGTTTGTTCTGTGGTAGGAACCAAGAAAACATACATCAATACGGGACGGACACGGCGGGCAGTTTAAACAACCGGATGTGACGTTCAGGACAGAAACGTCCAGTCGTTTTTTTCAGGTTGGCATGGATTTCAGATGATAAACAAAACTCTTAGGGTTGAATTGATCTTTTTTCAGCTCCATTTTGGCTCTTTTCCTCTTTGCTTTCCTGAATTTGCGTTTCATTAACATTTGTAATGTCTCCTGTAAATGTGTAATGGTAGTGAACGCCTGCAACACAGTGACGCTAAGTTAGCCAACAATAGCTAATTAGCACGGCTAACGGAGGTGCTGCCTGCTTTTAGGAAATGTCCAACAGCGTATTTGAAGAAAATGAAGAGAAAGGTTGCTCGTTTAAGACTCAGTCCTAACGAAGAGGCGAGGATAATACGAGAGGAATATGAAAGGAGGAGGAAACTGCGCATACAGCAGGTAATGTGTGATAATAACAACATAACGAGTTTCTTTCTGTTGTGTCTCAGATTTCTGTCTACCTGACAGCTTCTCATGGTATTACCAGTGGTATGTTTCATTGGGAAAGATTGCCAGCTAAGCCAGGTCTTATTTTGTACCGTATGGTTGCTGTCAGGAAATTCTGTTTCATAAAGAAGAAGTTCTGGTGTGGTCAGGATAGTTTTCAAGTTAGCTTCACCTCAGGTTTAGCAATATACTGAAACACTGTTTACTACAAAGTTGGTCCCCGACAAACTGCACTGTGAAAAACTGTTGACATGGTTTGCACTTAACACATAGTGTACTTCAAGTCTGAGCTCATATCTGTTTAGAGAAGTTATACAAGGTATTCAAGTCTACATATGTGCTCTGCAATGGAATAAAACCAATGAACAACTTTGAGTCATGACTGTAGCCACCTATTTAGTTTTTACCACCAGTTTACACTTTAAATATCACTTAGGGGAAATTACAGGAACACACACCCAGAAATCTGTTTGCTTAAAAACACTCAGAGAGCGGACAATCAGCTGGAAACAGCAGATTTTTATCAGGACTGAGTTGATTTGTCAGAAAAAGGTACTCTTCTGTTTTGTTCATGGCAGTGGGTTAGTTACGGTTAACATCACTTTTCTCCTCTGACATGTCAGTTTTCTTTACTATGAACATATGGGGTCTTGATTTCTTTGATTTCTGTCGAACAGTTCTCAAACCAGGTTTGACCGATTCTGATTTGGTGTCATGAAACAGCTTTGTGAAAAACACCTCTCTGGACAATTTCAAACTAGATAGTTATTTCAAGACTTTAAATGCATATGTATTTTGCTTTGACACCCAGGTGCGGGAGCAGCAGCGAGACATCGCGCTGCAGATCCGCAGAGAGGTTGAGCGGAGACGGCAGCGTGAGCTGGAGAAGCTGGAGGAGGAGTTGAGGGAGGACTGGGAACGACAGCAGAGGGAGAAACTAAACGCACTGCAGAAATTATACGAGGAGAGCCTCCAGCTTCTCGGTCAGGGACACAGGAGTGCTAAAGAAAATGTAAGATAACAGCTGTCTGAAACCAGTTAGACCTTGTGTTTATTAACCAGAGTTTCTGTTGCTGACAGAAGACAATACACCCGTTAATGAAGCCCTCAAGACCCGCAGGACATTTTAGTCACTAGTGATTTTTGCAAACAAGATGTGAGATGAATTTTGAGGCCAAATCAAGGAGAATGTCTGTTAACCAAAATTGATCAACACCATCACTAGAAACACCCAACTCATTGAACTTATGTGTTGTAATTTGATTCCCTTTGCACAAGGAACCCGACCTGGCAGCCATCGCTCAGAGGGAGGTGGAGAACCACACCAAAGCAGAGGAGCGTTATCGAGAGGCACTGAAGGAGCTCAAATCCCAGAGGCTTAAAGACCATGAGAAACAGAGCCAGTGAGCAGCAGCATAAACATTTATATGTTTGAATTTTAACCCCCAGAATTAACTGAATATTAAGTGTATTTCTTTACTTTTCTGCAGATCTATCAATGCCAGGAAGAAGGCCTTACAGACAGAAAAGGAAAGAGCAGCAAAAGTGGCGAGTCTCCCCCCGCCTCCCCCGAACCCCATCCAGGTGATCTGATCAGTTTATGAATTACAGTGATTGTCTCACAAAGTACTTTTGTCAGTACACAGGTAGCACAGTGTAGTTTCTGTGTGGAGTCAAAGTAACTTGTATTTTCTTGCTCAAGCAGAACATTGAATCCAAGAAGCTACACGTTGTAAAGAAATCCGATGTGAGTGCCTTTGCTGCCACACATTACCACATGTCTGTGAGAGCAGTGGACCGAGAGGTAGACATGGAGCAGGTAAGATCTCTGATTATTTTATGCTCCTAAACCAACGTTTTGTTAACCCTGCTCCTGTCAGAGTTGTCTAATCTACATGTGTTTACAGCCTGACGCTCATGAGGGAGCTGAGCTGGAGGCGAGGAGGCTGCAGGAGGTACAGAGGGAGGAGAAGCGGAGGAGAGAGGAGCAGCTGGAGAAGGCTCGTCTCAGAGGGAAGGAGGCTCTAAAGAGGGAACATCTCGTGCAGGTATGACTTACCTGTTACCTGATGAGGAGATAGACACCAGAATTGTTTGCGTGAATCCGACAGATGATTTCCTCTGTTGCAAAACTGCAGACAGACTTTCCATATAATAAAGTATCGTAGTTTTAGCTTTTTGTGTCAGATCTGTTTTTCGATGATCTCCTTCAGGATCGCGAGCGGCTTCTTGTTGAGCTGGAGCACATGCAGCAGACAGACCTGCTGAGGAGGAGACAGCAGGTGTCACAGATGCCTGCTCAGATCTTCCAGCCTCTCTACAAGAGACAGGAGACAAGAGAGGACTTCCAGAGGGAGATGGAGTTCGCCTTTGAGGACATGTACACCGGAGAGAGGAGTAAGGACTGTTCCATGCAAATAATTCTGAAGTAGCCAGAAAGTTGAATAGTTTAATAAAGCCTGTAAACTTTGACTGTGTCTGATCTCAGGGGTTAAAGGGGACCTGGTGGTCCAGCTGGTACCGGAGCCTCTGCCAGCTCTGTCCACAGGCAGCCAGGACCGAGAGCTGGACGTCACGGTGGATGAAGACGTCACACCGGGAACAGAAAACACACAACATGACACTGAGCAAGAAGCTGGGAGCGCTGAGATGGAAACATCTGCTCAAGGTGAACAGAAGCACAGATACAGAAAAGAGTTTAGTGTTTAAGGATTGTTACAAGATTTCTTTGAAAACATGGCAGTTAATTATTGACTTTTAGACAAAAATTGATGTACAGACCTGAATATATACATCATGTAAGTGCTTCCACTGCATTCAGTGTTGTCTTAACTTTCAGTGGAGCCCTCCAGACCTGCTCCTCGAAAGGCGTTGAAGAAACTCCTGGATCGTATCAGGACTCAGAGGAGCCACTGGACCGAAAGCAACAGTGACGTCCCTGCAGCCGATTCACCGACCGGCATCTCCGATCAGATCCCAGAGCGAGACACAACCATCGACACCGGTTCTCTGACCAGCGAGGAGAAAAAGCAACAACCCCCCGTCGAGCTGTCTGAGCCTGACCGCTCACCACCTGGTCAGACACTCGTATTGTGTCATATTATTGTGTTGATTATTATTATTTAGTTGTTGTGAGAGACAAGTGAGAATAATCATTGTTTCTATGTAATTCCAGCAGCGATGGAGACAACAGAGCCGTCGGCTGCAGCAGAAACTCTGCATCCTGATTTTGCCAACAGAATCCAAGAATTCGAAGAAGAACGGAAGAAAAGGGTATAAATGCTGTTCTGAATTTATTCTTTTGTAAAATAATGAGTTTTTTAAAAAGGCAATTATCTGTTAATGAAAAATACGCGTACATGAGCTGAAGTTTCATCCAGGATAAGGTGGCTCTAAAACACTTTACAGTACAGAGCAGCTGCTTAAATAACACGTCATCTCCCTTTTTTTTTGTTTGTGAAGGCACATTACAGTTGATTGTAGCTTGTTGTTTTTTGTATTTCATCATCAAGTTAAACAACGACAAAGAATTAAACTATAAGAAGCAGAAAGTTGATGATGATGAGTGCTGAGCTTGTTGTCACATCCAGGTACCAGATATTATCTTAAAATGCAAATCCTCTTATTTTGTTCACTATATAGTTCTTCAAAGAATCCAAGCCTGGTTCTGTTGCTGACCCGATAACTTCATGTGTTTTTTACGATTGGTCAGAGTTGATTGCAGGTGTTCTTGATTACCTAATTAGTCCAGCCCCTAAAACAGGAGTGTGTTGTGCGAGTTGTCACTTCTTTTCTGCTTTGAACATAAAACAACTGCAGACGACGGCTTGATTCTTCGTTTTGGAGCCGACACACTGAAGAATAATCAAAAGCAAAGGATGTTGTATCTACATCCAGCAGAGGAACACAGGAGCCTCACTCTGGGCTTTTGGGGAATTCATGTGGAGAAGTGTGATCCTCTGAAGAATGTGTTCTGCAGGAGGAAGAGGAGCTGATGGAGGAGGACCTGCATGCCTGGTCCAGGAACCAGATACTGAAACATTACTTAAAGGTTTAAAACCTTGTTTTTGTGCAGGAGGAGGAGCTGGAGAGGGAGAAGCAGCAGCAGGTGGTTCTGCTTCAGGAGCTGGAAACTCAGAAGGCCAAACTGGAGCAGATGCTGCTCGAGGCCCAGCAGGAGAGGGAACACCTGAAGGCTGCTGTGACCCAGGAAGTGCCTGTTATTAAACCACCTGAAGTTCCTGTTCACGACCAGGAAACCTCCTCCGTCAGCCCCGGACCAGCCACTGAGGTCGGCCTTGTCTTTTATTCAACACATCTCATTATGATCTGATCCTGGTTGATGGGAGAATATTTTTACATCATCCACATTCGCATCACATTTAAAAGTATTGCTGGTTGTCGCTGCAGCTCGAGCCTCCTCCAGGTGAAGACGATCACACCAGACGGATTCGAGAGTATCAACAGCGGCTGCTGGACCAAAACAGGTTTGTTAAAGCCTGAAGATTAATGACTCACTTTCACTACTTTTCTATGCAGTTATTCTTGAAAGTAGATCTAAAAAAACAGCCTTATGTGCTTTTATCTTCATGATATTTATCACAGATTGCTTGAAGAATGCAGTAAAGTTGTCTCGATGCCAGAATTTAAATCGCTGATTCTTAATTGGTTAATCTGGGGACACTTTTCTGGATTAATTGATTGTTTAGTCTATGAAATGTCAGAAAATAGTGACAATGGTAAATGTTTTTGTGTCAGTTGAGTCACAGAAAACTTGACCTTTTCCTTTAGATATTTGTTGATGGCAGATATTTACATTTGTGATATTGGGCTTTATAAATGAAATTGACTCGACTCTTCTCTTGGACCAACTTTTTATTTCAGAGTCCACCAGAGGTCGGTGGAAGTTGCTCGTCAGCGCCTGGAGGAATACCAGCGAGCTCTACAGATTCGTTACAACATGACGGCCACAAAGATGCTGCCTGCTGTCGTTCCTCCTCCTCTGCAGAATCCTCCGCCTGCGCATCTTCCAGCTCCTCTGCCACTCTTTACGCCTCCATCAGTGCCTGTTTACATCCACCCAAGACCACAAGTATCTGTGGAAGTTCCCACAAGAGAGTCTGACTCGGCTTCGCCTCCACATCTTCCCGGCTCCAGTTTGAGGGAAGTGGAATCTGTTTCAAACAGTCTTAGGAACCAGAGACCAGACGTCTCTGCCTGGCTGACTGAAAACATCATGGAGAGAGTGACGGGGCACCTTCCAGACAGAGTGAGACCCTCCTCAGCCACCAAAGAGCCTTACAAACCAATCACAACACATCACTCAGCCAGCATCCCACTGCAGCCAACCCCTGATCCCATCAGAGCTCCGAGCCCGAGCATCACAGGCAGGACGCCTCTGGTTCAGAGCCATGCAAGCTTCCCACATGACTCCCTTCACTCTGGGTCCCTGAGCCCCAGAGATGACGACAGAGACAGAGAAAGGCAGAGGGAGGCGCTGTTGCTGCAGCAGAGACGACAAGAAGAGGAGGAGCTGCAGAGACAGGAGGTCCAGAGACGGGTGGTGGAGCAGAGGGAGGCGATGCTGCTGCAGCAGAGACGAGAAGAAGAGGAGAGGCAGAGACGAGAGCTGCAGGAGGTCCAGAGACGGGTGGTGGAGCAGAGGGAGGCGATGCTGCTGCAGCAGAGACGACAGGAAGAGGAGAGGCAGAGACAGGAGGTGGAGATGACGCAGATGAAGCGACAGAAGGAGACGTTACAGGCTCTGATCCAAACTGATGCACCAGTAAGTGAGGAGTTACTGCCCTGCTGGTGGTGTTAATATTCTAGATGCATCCTAGATTAAAGATAAAACTGCAGCAGTATGAAGAAATATGTTTTAAAGATTCAGAGGATTAACTCTGCTGAAGTGGCCTTTCTTTTTTAATACTGAAACAGAATTCCACTACATGGAAAAACAACTTTCCTTCTGTCTTTTCTCCCACAGTCGGCTCCTGAAGCTGCCGGTGAAGCGTTGGTTTCAGACAACATCAATCAGACTCGCCTTGAATTACTGGCGTCCCTGCTGAGAGCTATAGAGGAGAGTAATGGAGGGACTTTGTCACATCTTGAAGACCCTCAGGAGAGAGATGACTCATCTCAGCAACTGTCTTCTAACAGCGGTGAGACGGGAAACAGACGTGCAGCTTTTTCCACCTTATTGACCTTAATCTTGTACAAATGTATTTCTGATTTGAGGACTGACGAGTCTCCATCATCATCGCTGCCCTTTTGCAGTTTGGCCTTTTTCTTGCCCAAGACAATCCTTAGTGTTGAAAATGAAACACCAACGTCTTGTTAAACACTCGACCTGAGTCTGATGGTTCTGCACTTGTTGTACAGCAGTTTCATGGTAATCATAGTGTTTTTTTGTTTCCTATTAAGATCCTGTGTCTCAGGCTGATGTTCCTGTTGGATCTTCCCCAGCGTTCGTCCTCCTCCCTCCTCCCCGAGCAGCAAAGCCTCCGGTGACGCGTGTCAGGCAGGGCATCATGGGAATGACTGAACAACATGAGCTCAGTGCCATTCAGGAGGTGGAGACGACGGTCAACAGCAGCCAGATCACCGGTCTGTTCCCAAACCATTCGTCAGTCCACGGAGAGGAATATCAGTTTATCTGATTGTCTTTTGTGATTTCCAGGACTTGAAGAAAGTGCGACGGTCCCCCCACACGATGTGGACTGGGATCCACACGAAGAGTCAGAATCTTCTGTGGCCTCTGACAGAACTCTGCCGACGCCGTCTTCATCCGGCAGCGAGCGGCGGATCGCTGAAAGACGAGCCGCCTCCGGGACGAGCTCGGAGAGATCCAGCTACCTCGTCTGGAGAGAGAGGCTGCTGACGGGGGCAGGAACGTCTCCAGAGTCCTCAGAGTCCGGTACGTAGAGGGCAGGCGATTACAGATATAGATGGAAAGAACATAGTTTTTGATTTGAAGATTATTGGGTGAAAATTTACTGATCTCCAGACGGTCAAGTGAGGAAATATTCTTTTTCTTGTGATCCATTTTATAAATCTGATGTGAAGTGTTTTCTCTCATTTTTGTGTGGCTTGAGACCTGGGGACAGATGTTTTCTTTTTTGTTTATTTTTTTTTTCTTTGTTTTTTATCATGAATTTTCTTTCTTTCTACAAGTTCCTTCATTTAAAAAATAATAAAATTTTTTTATGAAAACATCAGAATTTTTTTTTTTTTTTTTCAGGACAGTAATTTATTTTTATCCATTTTTTTTTTTCTGGAGATTTAATTTTATTTATTTTTTTCCTGTGAAACCAAATTCTACCCAATGAGCCTTACAAAAAAAATCCACCCACAGAAAGCTTTTTTTTCACACATGATGGGCCACAAAGAATAAATAAAATAATATTTATTTATAAATGTGTTTCACACAGAAATAAAAAAATACAAATTTTGTGAGAATTTTTTTTTTTTTTTCACCGTTTCACACATTCAAGAAAAAATAATTATTTAAAAAAAATTTTCATTCAGTTTCTCACATGGAAGGAACAAAAAAATCCTCAACATTTGCTTTCACACATGAAAGAAAATTAAGGAACTTAGAAAGATTATCCTGACAAAACGTTTTTCTTTCCCACAAGTTCTCGAGACAAAAACACAGGAGAGAAAACGATTTAGATCAACGTAGAAAATCTATCACCAGGGGAAAAAATATTCTTCACTCGCCCCTCAGGGCTTCTGTAGATTTTTCACTTAGTTGGAACATTTGTTTTTATTTGTTTCCAGATTTGGTCCGGAGGATGATCTCGCCTCTCTCCTCTGACTCCGGCAGAGGAGCCGACTGCTCCGGTCCTGCAGCCACCAGCTGCAGATCCCCCACAGAGGTAACCAGACCAGCTGGAGATAAACATCAACACTCAAACTCTTTCTTTCCCTTCGAACACGTCAGCAAATTCTGCAGCAGAGGCTGATTACAAAGTCACAAGGAAGAAGAGTTTGGTCTGTACGCTCATTACTTTACACCAGTGATAAAACTTCAGAAACAGATGAACCGGATGAAAGTTTTCTGGATTCTTTTACGTCCCTCTGAGGTTCACACGTTGTGGATCGATGATGAGATTTAGCCAAATCTGAGCGCTGGGTGAAACATCTGCCTCGGCCTTTGATTGTGCTTGAGAAGCTTTTTCGTGTGTGTCTGTGTCGTTTGTGTGTGTGAATGTGTATGAAAGAGTGTTCGTCTGTTAACGTCTTTGTGTGTTTGTTCGTCTCCGTCTGATGAGCGATGATGTAAAATAACAAAAACCTGAACTGTATTTATCTTAAATACATTTCATGATGGTTTCTACACTTGAACTGAGCTCAGTGAGTCTGTGTGCGTGTTCGTGTTGTAACTAAAACTAATGCAGATTTTAAAAAGTCAGTTTTGCAGCTATAGAAGACGTATGTACGGAAGTATTAATCCTATTTTTCACTTTTATTTTACACTAATATACAGAACAATAACATAAAACTTCAGCTTCTCTTACTAAATTAAATTATCTGAATTCTTTATTGGCAATAACACGTAAATATTTGAGTATGTAAGGAGTGAATGTGTGTCCGAGTCTGATCGTGTCTTTGTGTGTTTGTTCGTCTGATGAGCGATGATGTAAAATAACAAAAACCTGAACTGTATTTATCTTAAATACATTTCATGATGGTTTCTACACTTGAACTGAGCTCAGTGAGTCTGTGTGTGTGTTCGTGTTGTAACTAAAACTAATGCAGATTTTAAAAAGTCAGTTTTGCAGCTATAGAAGACGTATGTACGGAACAATTAATCCTATTTTTCACTTTTATTTTACACTAATATACAGAACAATAACATAAAACTTCAGCTTCTTTTACTAAATTAAATGATCTGAATTCTTTATTGGCAATAACACCTAAATATTTGAGTATGTAAGGAGTGAATGTGTGTCCGAGTCTGATCGTGTCTTTGTGTGTTTGTTCGTCTGATGAGCGATGATGTAAAATTTACCGAACCTGAATTGTATTTAACTAAAAATACGTTTCATGATGGTTTCTACACTTGAACTGAGCTCAGTGAGTCTGTGTGCACGAACATGTCGTAAACTTAAACTTATGCAAATTTAAAAACACTACAGACGAATAAACTGTTTGTGCCGAAAGGAGCAACTTGTATAAAGTCTGTTGAATGTTAAAATGACAAAATTAGATGCTTTTTTTTTTTCTTGTTTGTTTCTAAAAATGTGTTGGATGAAATTTGAATGACTCCAGTTTTTATTTATGCAGTAATTTTAGTTTAACTCTGTTGTTTTACACATCATGACACTTAATTGGGGCATTCTACATAATAGGACGGCTACTTTTACTAAGTAAATGATCTGAATTCTTCTTCCAACACGGACGATAAGACCAGGTGTGTTTTGCACGAGTGTGAGATTCCTGGGTCTTATGTTTTATCTCCCTGACACTTTGTTTTGTGCGTCAGTCTGCACACAGGCCTCGTGATTCTGACTGCCTCTCCTCCACCACCATCTCCACCGGCAGCTACATCACCACCGATCCTGAGCAAATCACCGGTGAGAGACAAGCGGGAGTGTTTTTATTTTGTCATTTGTGCTTTGAATCTTGTGACATTAACAATAGAAACGTCAGAAAAGTTGGCTTATATGATATGAATCTGTTAAATGCTTCAAAAGTTGTGTTTCTAACCTCTTTTATAACCTAAATCTACTCTTTTCCTTTCTTCTCTCAGATAAATCTCCTCCCCTCGAACATCTGGAACAAAGGCGAGCGGCAGATTTACTCGACGTCTCCTCCTCTTCGTCCGGTCAAAGCTTCAGTGTGGACGAGAGCTCGGCTGCGGTTCATCCTGGTGTCAACGTCGAGTCTCTGTTTAATGAAAGCAGCATCCAGCAGATTATAGACCGATACACAAGAGAGCTGAACTTCTCCCTCAGCACCACTGGGAAAACCCCAGGTACACTGCACCTACTGGACACATTCACTGGACTTTTACGATGTCAGTTCAGTGTCTGATTTCCCCTTTTTGTTGTTGTTCTGCAGACAGTCGAGGCTCGTTTGTGGAGGAACCTGACTCTTCAGTCTCTCAGCAGTCGTTGGTTCAGGTCTCAGAGAGGAGAGGGGAGGATGAAACCTCCGCAGTCAGTCCGACTCTTCCATCGAACACAGCAGGAGCACAGAGGAGTCGTCAGGTCCGTCGCTCTCAATCCACAATTTATGCTTTTAAAGTGGAGATTAAATGAAAAAGACGCTGAGAGTAACAATATTCTGATGCTACGACGGCTGATATGTTCTGTTTTTTGCTGCAGGAATGGGACGAGACAGTCAATCCGATCCTGGAGCGTTTCTCAGGCGAGGACCAATCACTTCAGGACTCCTTCCATCCTCTGATTGGCCAGCTGGCGGACCAGTCCTCCTGTCTGGCTGCTGACCACAGGGACTCGGCGATGGAGCGGCTGGTCGGTCAACCGTCGGCTCACTCGTCCGTGATTGGTCAGCTACCAGGTGTGCCGTTTCCTCCGGTGAGCCTGGATCAAGGCGGGTGGGATTCCACTCTGAGTCGGATGATTGGTCGACTCTCCCATCAGTCCAGCTCTCACTGGCTGAGCGGCGGGCAGGACTTTTACGCGGGTCAGCTGATGGGTCAGATGGTGTCGGAGCGCTCGAGCTCGTGGTTGGATGGCGACCCGGAGGAGAGCCGGATGAGGCCGCTGGTCGGGGAGCTGGATGAGTCTGCAGGTCTGCACAGTGGAAGCTCAGGTAAAAGGATTGTTTGAGTTATCAGAGATGTGCTGTCTAAGGATTCAAGTTTCCCCCTTTTACCAAACTAAGACGAGCTTAAATACCTCGTTAAGCCGTCATAAAACACATAAACTAAATAAAACTCACCAACACAGTCTTGGTTTCCACAATCTCCTCTGGTTTGGTCCAAATAAATCCTCAAATCAGAGTAAGATGTGAAAATATTCTGCCATTTTCACCCGTTTCAGATGCTCGTACACTTCAGATCTTCATTCATCATCTAATCTGTTTGTTTGTAGGTGACAGAACTCGTGCGGATCTCGGTGTTTCATCTGAAGCCAGCGTGCCGTCGTACCCAGCGTTTCCTCCTGAAGCCTCGTCGCACAGCGCCTCTGTTCCAGACGTGAATCCACATTCACAGGACCAGAATCTGCAGAACCAGACCAGTCAAACAGACCTGGGCCCAGAGAGGACTGAAGGTGGGTCCAGCAGACAGAGTAGATCATCATCTACTGTCTCAGTTTCTGGTGATCCATTTTATGAATCTGATCTTAAGTGTTTTTACGACTTGACAACTGGTGGAGAGAGTTGTTTTTTTTTTGTTTTTTTTCGTTCTTTCTACAATTTCCTTCATTTTTCTTATGAAAACATCGGAATTTTTTTTTTCTTTTCAGGGAGTAATTTGTTATATTTTTTTTGATTAATTTTTTTTCTGGAGATTTAATTTTTTTTCCCCTGTGAAACAAAAATTCTACCAAATGAGCCTTACAAAAAAATAACAAATATAAAAACATGAAATATAAAAATAAAAAAATACAGATTTTGTTTTCAGATGAAGTTTTCTTTTTTTTCACTATTTCACACATTCAAGAAAAATTACAAAAAACATCTACTATCTCAGTTTGTGTAGCTAAGATCATTTAAAAGCTTAAAGCTATTTTTTCACTACTTATTTTCGAGCCGCTGTCTTGTTCTTTCCTTCCTAACTGCACATTATGCTTCCTGTGTGAACTCATCTTCAGTGTTTCCCGGCTCCGACTCTTTCCACCCTCTTCTGGCTGAGGTCACACACAACGAGACGGCGGACCCCTCCATGACGTTTCACCTGCCTGAACACAACGTGCCTGAATCTCCTGACGGGCAGCGAGACAGCAGCGTTTCCACGTCTCCTCAAGCGTCTGAAACTCACGGTGACGCTTCTGCTGAGTCCGAATCGTCTCCTGAGCGCCTGAGAGCAGAGCAGCCGTCCAGCTGTGTGACGACTTCCCCCGCCTTGGATCAGTCTCTGACCCAGCTCATCACCTCCCAGAACCATCCTCATGATGTGGAGCTAACGGCTCTGAGTCTGTCGAATCTCACCGTGTGTGATGATGCACCTGCAGCGAGCGAGTCGCAGCCGGAGGAGGATTTCAGTGAGTCTCTCTGTGCTGAAGCGTCTGAACAGAGTTTAAACCTGAGGAGTGATGTTCCTGTGTTGGAGAAGATCATGGTAAGATCGTGTTTTCTTAAAAA
The DNA here is from genome assembly GCA_039737535.1 of Lagodon rhomboides. Classification (NCBI taxonomy): domain Eukaryota; kingdom Metazoa; phylum Chordata; class Actinopteri; order Spariformes; family Sparidae; genus Lagodon; species Lagodon rhomboides. Next base: position 3,244,460 of record CM077787.1, read on the forward strand.
AAACATCTTTCAGACATTAATTTAAGATAACTTTGTTGTTCTTTCATGCTACAGCTGCAGGTTGTTGCTTGTAGAGGAGAAGAATGTCAGAAACAACGTCTTTTTGTTTGTTGTTTTTCTGTTCAGGAAGCTGTTGGTGTGAAGGGAATCCTGGATCAGTCAGACATCACATTAGTGAGCCTAAACACGACGCTGCAGGACCAAGAGACGACCATCACTGATGAAGACGAGCTGTCAGGAAGACAAACGTCCAGCTGAAGCGAAGGAGGAAGGACAGGAAGTCAAAGAGACTGAGGTGATTATACAGCTTCAACATTTTGACTTCAGCAGCAGCAGATGTCTTCTGATCTCTGAACACGGATCTTGTTTTCTTTAGGGATCAGAGTTAACAGATGAGACTCCAGAGGAAAAGAACCGAACACAGCCGGGTAAAAATCACACAACACTCAACAGACTGTTTGATGGAACAGTTACAATCTGAGGGGAAAATCCCTTTTGAGGTTTTATTGTATTTCGTCTCCACCACATCTTTGTTTTTTGAAAAATAATACAGAATACAGAAAATAATACAGCAGCAAATAATAAAAAAAATGAGGTTTAGAAGACTTCTGTCAGAGTTTGGTGACTCTTCTTTCTTTCCCTCCCTTCACTCAGTGACGCTGTTGGAGATTCAGTGGGTTCCTGACGGAGGCCTGCAGGAGGTTTTCCAGCAGAAGCGCAGAGCTCTGATCCAGAGATCAACACAAAGGACGGAGGAAATCAAGGCCAAACGAGCTCTTTCCAAGACTCGAACTGAGAGCAGAGCTCCGTCTAAAGACTCTCAAGCCAGTCAGCTGCAAGTCAAAGACCAAGTCAGAGCCTCAACAGAAGACCAAGTCAAAGGGAGGACGGGCCGAGCAGAACCAAACAGCTGACACATCTGGACCCCTCAAGCAGAAAAAGCCCCAGCTGCCTCCTCCAGGTATTTAACACTTTGATTCAACTACACTTCACTTGTATTCTGGGAGGCAAGACGGACGAACTAAACGATAATAGTTTAGTGTGAATGTCGGCGCTGATGAGCTTCTGTGACACAAAGTCACACGAAATCCTCGCCTCAGTTCAATATTTTCATCATTCGTCCGGTGCAAATAAACCGAATCAATCTGCATTTTTAACTTCGTTAAAAACTTTGTTCTTTTTTTTCTTTTGTACAAATTAAACTTTCTGTATGTGTGAAACAAATGGTTTTTTTTTTTAAGAGGATAATTTTTGTTTCCCCATATGTGAAACCGCGTGGAAAAATCTTCTCAGGAGAAAAATGCTTTTAACAGTTATAGAAATTTTTTTTCCTAGAAATTTTTTTTTCACTTTCCCCCACAACTTTTTTCCACCAGTTCTTGAGTCATAAAAACAGAAAACTTTTTTAATTTTTCTTGAAAAATTTATATTTCCTCCTGTTTTCCCAAACTTTTTTTTCCCAGGAGAAAAAGGAAAATTTTTTTTTTTTTTTTAATTAAGGAGCGAATAAAATAATCCCAGCACAACTTTTTTTCCGCTAGTTCCCAACTCACAAATTATGAACTTTCATTCTCAGTTCCAGATGCACGATCCAGAAACTTCACTCAAATGTCCTGTTGAGTTTGAAGTTGAGTGGACGAAAGTTTTATTTATTTTTTTCAGTTCTGTGAAACTTTTTTTTTTTTTTTTTTTTAATAAATAATCCCAGCACAACTTTTTGCGCAGTTGCAAGCTCAAGTATGAACTTTCATTCTCAGTTTCCAATCCATGATAACAAAACTCACTCAAATGTCCTCTTATGTGTTTAAAAGTAAATGGACGGAAAGGTTTTATTTATTTTTTCAGTTATGTGAAACTTTTTCACAAAAAAAATTCAGGAGGAAAAATACATTTTTCACTGTTTCACATATTAGGGGGAAAACTAAAGAATACATTTTATCCTCAAAGAATTTCCTCCTGAAAACGAAATCTTTTGAAAATTTTATTAAAAAAAAAAGATGAAAGATAATCCTGGCACAACTTTTTTTTTCCACCAGTTCCCAAATCACAAATTTGAATTCTGAATTTTTGTTCTCACATCCAGACGCAAGATCCAGAAACTTTACTCCAAAATGTCCTGTTTGTTTGTTCTCAACAATTCCTTCTGAAAATGTTTTTTTTTTTCCTAAACTTGTTTTCCCCAGGAATCTTTTTTTTTTTTTTTTTTTTTTTTCAGGAGAAATACATTTTTAACTGTTTCATGAGAGGGAAAAAAAACTTCTCAACAAAAAAATAATCCTTCTGAAAATGTTTTTTCTTTTTTTTCCTAAACTTTTTTCCCGGGAGAAAATGTATTTATTTTTTTTTATTATAAAAGGATAATCCTAGCAAAACTTTTTTCGACCAGTTCCAAATTTATTTATTTATTTTTAAAATATTTTATTCTCAATTTTTTTCCCCGCCCATTTGTGAATTTTTTTTTTTTTTTTCTCCACAAGGAGGAAAAAAAATTTCCTCCCCAATTTTTTTTTTTTTTTTGTTCCCCTAAACTTTTTTTTCCTTTAGGAGAAAAATATTTTGTTGTTCACTGCTCTGTTCTGTCTTTCTTGAACAAAAACTACAATTTTCTCCTGAAGAAATTTTTTTTTTCTGTTTCCTCAGTAAAAGATTCCAGACTGAAGAAGGTGGATGAGATAAAGATCTGCACACCAGAGCAAAGAAAACTTGATGTTTCTGAGATGCACCAAAGAACTCAGAGGTAACATTATTTTAACCTTTTACACTGGATGTTGGATTTTTTTTTCCTTCTGAGAGGTTGATTTTTGCAGGGTTGAACCCAAAACGTGATAAATTTCATTACATATCAAAGATTTTGGATTCATAAAACCAAATGGATTGAATGATCTGTGTGCAGACTGTACGAGCAGCTGGAGGAGGTGAAGCATCAGAAGGAAATCAGGAGCCGACAGGAAGCTTCTGCAAAAAACAGGCTGAAGGCGAAAGAGTTCCACAAGGTGAAACACCTGAAATATACGTTTGTAAACGCGACACGCTGCTGATGGAACTGAAGTCGAGTTAATTTAATATCTTTCTCTGATCTCTTCACAGAAAACGTTACAGAAACTTCGTGCCAAGCAGACGCTGCCGTGATCGACCGAATGTGTTCCAGCTGTACTTTTTGTAAAATCTAAGTTATTTTTGTAGAGTTTTTATCAATAAAGCATTTTAAGTTATTTAAATCAACTTTCTGCACTCAATCATTTAAGAAAAATAACGACAGGTTACTGAGGAGATTTTAAATCATTCAACACGTTTTATTAAGAAAACATTCATGAAGTCATTTACAGATCTACATAATCAGCTGTTACTGAACAAATATTAGTTTGGTTGACTTTGAATTCTTTAGTTTTAGTAGAAAACTGTAGTATCCTGTTATCAGAAACACTCTTAGATGGATCATCTTCCCTCTTTTACTTCCTACAGTAGCTTCAAGCTGTTTAAAAAAAGGCCACAGTGGGTTTTTTCGTCTGAACCTTTGAGGTCTAAAGTTTGGAGAAAACTATCGACTTGGGACTCTTCTTCTCCATGGAGGCCTGAGCTGACTTCATCACATCTGCAGTCTGAAGCATGCTCATGTTCCAGTTCGCCTGGAGGAGGATGAACGAGGTGGAGAAGGAGTTCAGTGGTGACGTAAAGAGAGAAAGAAAGGCGGCGTCATGGTGTGAGTGTGTGAAGGTTGTTACCATGTAGTCCAGCCCCTCCGCCACGCTGTGGTCTCTGGAGTAGATGAGGTTGACTTTGGTGCCCTGAACGGCGACGGGGCTGCGACCAGCGATCTCGCCGGCCATCTCCAACGCTCCGGCCAACATGGCCTCCTTATCTGCAAACACTCGGCTGGAGAGAGAAGAGCAGATGATTAAATTAAATCTATTAACCTACATTTGCACCACTGAAAGGTTTGTTTAGTGTTACTGTTTAACAGAGTTATTTATCGTTTTGTGTAAAAAGAAAAAGAATTTTGTCAGGATAATTGTATGAATTTGATTTATGGCCAAAAATGTGTGTTGTGAGGTCACAGTGAACTTTGACCTCCGACCACCAGAATCTAATCAGTTCATCCTCGAGTCCACGTGGACGTCAAAGAGAAAGTGACGTACAGACGGACAACTTTAAAACAACACTGCATGTTCTACTTATTCGGGATCGGCTGTAGCTCAGCGGGTAGAGCAGCTTGACCAGTGTCCGGGAGGTCACTGGTTCGAATCCCAGCTCCGGGCGGAGCAGAGCTACATGTCAAAGTATCCTTGGGCAAGATACTGAACCCCAAAATTGCTCCTGATGTGCAGTTGGCACCTCTGCCATCAGTAAGAGGCCCTACAATGAGCTGGCGACTGCACCCAGGGTGCACTTTCGCCCTTAGATAACTGGGATTGGCTCCAGAAACCTCCCTGTGACCCCTTGAAAAAAAGGGATAAAGCGACTACCGCGACCGTCAGCGGCTGACAATGAATGCACGTTCTACGACATAGGTGTGATTCTGGACACAGCGTCACTTCAGTGTGGTCGAGTCAATCAGTTTAGTAATAAAAGTTGTATTTTGTTGATGACTTTCTGTCTACAGGTGACAACATATCCTAAGCACAGGTTCAGTCGAGTATGAGTGTATGATTCTATGTAACAATGAGACGATTGATCACCTGACCAGTCCGCTGCTCTTGGCCTCGTCAGCGTACATCCTCCTGGCGGTCAGAGCCAACTCGTTCACCAGGCTGGAGGAGGTGAAGGAGAGTTGATCACATGACGACAACAACAACATGGACTCATTACAAATAAAAGATGTTTGAAACATACAACTTTAAAGTGTCAGGAAACTAGAAAACAAGGTGTAAATTATCCACATCTTCTTGAAATGAACCAGGTGCTGTAAATTTCTTCTGTTGTATTTTTTTTAACTTAATGTCTTTATATTCTGGAGTTTTAAGCCCCTCAGACTCTCTATGAATTATTAAAATCAGCTGTTTACCTGCGGCTGCCGATGACTTTAGGGAGTCTCTGAAGAGTTCCAACATCTGCTGCCAGTCCGATATCGACTTCCTGTGAAGACGACCAGAAAGACTTCAGAATCAGAACAACACCACCTACATGATTTCATCACCTCCGTCCTTTAATACAGAACGATTCAATAAACTGTCTGCTTGAAGTCTTTTCTGCTTAATATGAACCGTTTATTTTACTTTATTAATTAAAATGTTCTTATTTTTATATCAATAAAATCTGTCTTGATATTTTTATTTGTTTGTTTTGTTATAACTTAACACCAGAATGAGAACGATGACTGATGAAGTTTTCATTCCAACATGTTTGTTTTATGCATATCAAAATATTTTTTTAAATATCGACTCAATTCAATCAGTAAAAAATGTTGTTCATTAAATTATTAAAATGGAGTAAAAAACAAATATAAAGCGTTTTCTTTTACTTTCATTTAGTGGATAAGACTGATGATAAACAATGAAATAAAAACATTTTTGTCTTAATTTTATTTATGTGAGAAAATTACACTTTTCTGAACAAAATTATATTTTTCCAAGAAAAATTCAATCTTTCTGAGAAAAAAATTTTTTTCTCGCAAAATATTTTTTTTCTGAAAAAAGTTTTTTTCCTGAGACAATTCCATTTTTCTCACAAAATAATTTTTCTGAGAAAAATTAAATCTTTCTGAAAAAAATTATTTTTTTCTGAAAAAATGATTTTTTTCTGAGAAAAAATAAAATTTTCTCACAAACTATTTTTTTCCAAAAAAAAGTTTTTTTCCTGAGATAATTCCATTTTTCTCACAAAATAATTTTTCTGATAAAAATAAAAGATTTTTGAGAAAAATGTCATTTTCTTCTCACCACATGTCCGACTTCTGCTCTGAGAGGCAGGTGAACGTACGTACCTTCACCTGGAACCAGGCGTCCTGCGTACACAGACGAATATCACAGGCTGTGATCAGATCAACACCTGCAGAAGAGAACAACATCCACAGTGAACTACAGTGACACTGAGTAGAGTGCATACCTCTGCAAACACACCTTTTGTACTCACTCATGGAAACTTATCAGCTAAATCTGCCTGATTGTTTTCATGCATTAATCCCTGAGAAATATTCTGATGGACTACCTCCTCCGATGCAGGCTCCATGGACGGCCACCACCACCGGCTTCGGACACTACGAGGAGAAAAAGAAATCATCAATAAAATCAGAGGAAAATCCAGCTTCCATCTTTGTTGGAGTGATAACCGCTCTTCAGGTCCGACCTTCTCGATGACGGAGAACGTCTCTTGGTACTTGGTGATTATATTTCTCATGTTCCAGGAAATTCTGGCCGTGTCGTCGCCTTCTGGTTGGAGGACGTCGCTGGCCATGTCCATCAGGTCGATACCTGGACGGTGACACAACACTGAGTGAAAAAAAACTTTCCCACAAAGACAGCGTCATGAAAACGTGTCGAGAGTCGAACACCTACCAGCTGTGAAGATCTTCCCTGCTCCAGAAACCACCACCACTCTGCAGTCTGGGTCTCCTGCGATCGCATTAAAGCAGTCCACCATCTCACTGCAGACAGATGAAGACACGGTCAGAACAGCATGTAAAGATAATGTTCCTGGTAGCTCAGACGAATGACTGATTGTTAATGTGACCGGGTTCGTGCCTCCAGAAGGCTTTGTTCATGGCGTTGCGTTTCTCTGGACGGTTCAGCTCCACATGCGTGATGAACTCCGCTGGCTGACTGATGGCCAGCGAGGTGTACGGAGAAGACGACATGGCTCTGACGGCGACCTGAGCGGGCAGCCAGAACCCTCGATCTGAGAGACGGGACAGAGTGATAAACATGAGTCCAGTGAATAAAAGTGAGATGACGGCAGATCATAACACGTTCCTCGCAAAAACAAAGATGTGACAAAAAAAAAAAAAAAGTATTCACTTTGCATCACACAAGATTTTTTTTCATGTTTTCATAGACAGAAAAAAAATGAAGGAAGGAGAATTTTTTCTGTAAAAGTTGATGGATAAAAAAAATTCCAGGAAGGGAAAAAAAATGTGATATTTGAAAATTTGAAATGTAACTTTTGTGGGAAAATCTTATTTTTAAGACAATTTTTTTTTCTGAAAATATCAGAATCTTCAGAAAAAAAAAATTAAGATTTTCTGAAAATATTTCATTTTTGTTAGAAAACAATATTTTTGCGAGAAAACAATATTTAAAATGTAAATTTTGTGAGAAAATTCTATTCATGTGAGAATTGGTTTTTATTTTCTGAGAAACTATTTTTTCTGAGAACATGATATTTTTGTAAGAATACATTTCTGAAAAAAGGATTACATTTTTCTTAGAATTCTTTTACTGAGAAAATAATATTTTTCCACTCTTCTGAGAAAAGGTCATTTTTGAAAGTATGAAAAAAAAATCATGTGTGAAATTGATCAGGGAATTTTTCTTTTGCAATGTTTTTTTTTTTCAGATGTAAAAGTGGGTGAAAATGTTTTTTTCTTCCAGTAAGTGAAAACAAATCTGATGTTGGAAAATTTAAAATTTAACTATTGTGAGAAAATTATATCTTTTCTGAAAATTGTATACTGCTGAAAACTTATTATTTTGAGAATGTGTAATTTTTGTGAGAAAATTGTACTTTTGAGAGAAAATGTTATTTTACTATGAAAATTAATTTTTTTGAAAACAAATTTTTTTTTGCAAATATTTGAGAATGTGTCATTTCTATTTTTCTGAGAACATTTATTTTTGTAAGAAAATTATTTTTTCTAAAAAAATAATTTCTGCAAAAAAATTATATGCGAGGAAAAACGTTATGTCATTGTACTGGGAAAATTTGGTTGAACTTAGAATTTATTTTTTTTTTCTAAGAAAACTTTTTCATTTTCTGAGACAATACTTCTCTCAGAAAATGTTTTTACTTTTAATTTTTAAGAAAGTGTCTTTCTGAGAACATTTTATTTTTGTAAGACATTTTTATTTTTCTGGAAAAAAAAAAATCAGAGAAAATTGTATTTTTCTCAGAAAATTGTAATTCATTAGAAAGTCAAAATTTTCCAGGAAGTGTAATTTCTAAGAACATTTGAGTTTTGTGAGAATTTTTTTTAATTTGAGAGAAAAAAAAATATTCTATCTGAAAATATATTTTTCTGAGAAAATTAATTTTTTCTGAGAAAATTAAATTTTGCTGAGAAAATTAAATTTTGCTGAGAAAATTATTTTTTTTTTTCTGAGAAAACTATATTTTTCTGGGTTTGTGTAAAGTAATTTTTTCGAGACAGTGTAATTTCTGAGAACGTCAGCTTTTTGTGAGAAATTTTAAATTTTCTGGAAAAATTAATTTTCAAGAAAAAATAATTTTTCTTTCTCAGAAGCTTAAATATTTCAGAGAACATATATCTGAAAAAAACATTTCTGAAAACAATATAATTTCTGAATAAATTATATTTTTTTGTACGATTTTTTCTATTTTTCTGAGAAAGTAATTTTTTTCGAGAAAGTGCATTTTTTCAGAGATTTTTTTAATTTATTTCGGAATTTTATTGAACTGAGAGAAAAAAATTTCTATGAAAGTTAAATTTTATAAATTTTAAATTATAAATATTTTTTTCTGTAAATATTCAATTTAATTTTGTGAGAAATTTTAAATTTCCTGAAAAAATTACATCTTTCTGAGAAGGTTAAATATTTCTGAAAAAATTAAATAGTTCTGAAATGAAAATTCTACAAATGTGTCATTTATTTTTGAGAAAATTTTAAGAAATTATTGTAAGAAAATTTTATTTCTGGCAGGATTTTATTAAACTGAGAATTTTTTTCTTTTGATAAATGTATTATTCTAACAAAAAATTTAATTTTTTCAGAAAAAAAAAAAACTTTCTTTGAGACAAGCATATTTTTCTGAAAAAAAAATATAAAAATTCATCATTTGTTTTCTGAAAAAACATGTTGACGAAGTATTGTATCAGGGAACTGGAAGTGTTTGAGTTTCTAGAAGACGATTCATTTCTCATCCAAGAGGCCGTTTTCTGTTCTAACTAACTGGAGGGAGTTGAAGGTTTTAAACTCTGTGTGTTGAGTGTCCTTACAGAGTTTTTGAAATTTCTGTTCTTCTGAGAACTTTTTCTGAGAAATTTGTTTGACAAATTTTCATTTGTCTGAAAAAGTGTAATTTTTTTTCGAGAAAGTGCAACCTGAGAAATTAGATTTGTGTGAGAAAATTTATTTGTAAGAATTTGTTTTTTTGAGAAACTTATTTTGATGGGAATTTTTTTTTCCCTGAGAGTTTTTGTATTTTTTTTCTGAGAAAGTTAAATGTTTTTTGAAGAACATTACATTTTACTGAGAAAATTAAAATTTTCAGAGGGTCATATAAATAACCATATATAAATATATAAATATAAGGAACTCAGGTGAAAACATTTTTACACCAGATGTCGAGTCATGAACACAGAAGAGAAAACACTTTACACCAGACTAACAAAATGGATCACCACACAAAAAAACAAAACAAAAAATATATATATTAAAAAATCCTCACTTGCCCTTCAGGGTTTCCAAAAACAACGAGAGACAGGATGGAATAAAGTTTTGACAATAAAGACTGACTTTTGTTTTCAGACTTTTGTACACAAATAATTTCACACATGAAAAAAAAATCACTTGGTTAAACAGATGATAAAAAAAAATAGATCAATATTTTATGTTAAGATCAGACTTAGAAAATTGACTAAACTATTAACCTTTAATCAATTAATCAGCATGTTATTGAGGCCAGCAGGTAGCCTGTTGGCCTCAATAACATGCTGATTAATTGTCGACATGCTGCCTGACACTGAAGCTGCACTGGGGACCTTTCACCTACTTTACACCTTCAGTACTTTAAAGCGTTAGTTCACATCAGTTATATAAATCATTCACATGCTGTGAGGAGTAAACAGACCTGACAAACATTTACATATCAAACATTCTGTTTACTGTGAATATATTAAATCAATTTAAGTATTAAGAAGTTTTAATCGGCTAACAACACACAAACTTGTTCACTTACATGTCGACCGAGCGGACCTGGAAATGGCTGATAACATCTCCTCCCTTTGAACGAGTCAGAGTCCAAACTGTTCACTGATCAATTAATCTGCAGCCAACAGAGAAATCATTCACCTCTCCTCCTGTGAGCTCTGTTAGCTAGCTGACGTTAGCCTGAACCTAGCTAACAAACAGCTAGCTCAACAATAACAGCTCTCTTAACAAACGTCTTCGGTCGGAAAGTTAACTGGTTTCACGCCAGAAAACAAACAGAGACGCAGAGTTAAGTTACGACGCAGGTGTCATCCCTCCAAACTTTACAGTGTGCAATAAAAAGGAAAGTTTAATGATCTCTCACTGACTAGCTTAGCTCGTCCTCTTAAGAAACAGCCTGTACGGTGGCCGACGGGGCTCAATCTCCAGAGCCAAAAGTCATATGCTGTAAACTGTAAGTCCGTATTTTGGTAGTAAAACTACAATGATTATATTTATGGAAACAGGGTTCATATGTTTCCTTTCTTTCTTTTCTGTTTTAATCAATTGGTTTCTAAAAATATGTTTCCTCCACCACATTCTAGAGGGAAATATTGTGCTCTTTACTCCATTATATTTATTTAACTTTAGTTACTAATTACATGCTGCATCACGCATCTAATGAATTAATTAAATTGGCGATCACAATAAAATAAAATAAAAAATATAAAAATCACTGATTGCGACAATCAGAAAATCAGAGATGATAATTTACTCCACTACGTTTTATACTTTTCAGAAGTTACTTTGCAGGTTTAACGTTGCATCAAAGCTGAATCAGCACATTTTAAGAGCATGTAATTTTTTGGCAATCAAACCAAAAAAGAAGAAAAAAAAGTAATGTTTTGAACCAAGTAAGTTATCAGAAGTTAAAGTCATAGTCTTTATGATGTAATTCCCGCTGGGTGCAGTTCTCTCTCTTCTCCACCAGAGGGCGCCGGAGCTCCATTTGTTGTCTCAGCGAGTTATCAAACAAAACATTAATTTCGGACTTTTTCTTACTTTTTACACAATTTAACGTCTCGTCTCACGTTTATAATTCAGATTACATCCATGTTGTTTAAAGCAGAAGCTTCAGCTCTCTGTCAGACGGTAAATATCACCGCTCTCACGCTTCAGATTCCTATTGGACGAGATCGCGTCACGTGACCAGAAAAGCGCCGTGTAGTTGTCTTATTTTGTTAAAATAACACATTTCGCTGCCATCTTCAGCCCTTTATTCACTTTTACCGTGTTCAGTTGATTTTCTCGCTTTCTAATCGAGCGAAATTATTACAGAAACAAAAAACCGAACCGTCACTGAGTATTCTGGTTCGGTGAGTGACGCCATTACGTCTGACGTAAAGACGTTATCGCTTCTCGGCCTTTTGGCTAAGATCAAGTGTAGTATCTGTTCTTATCAGTTTAATATCTGATACGTCCCCTACCCGGGGACCATATATTAAATTGATTTTTGGAGTAGGGAGATGGAATAGGGGCTTGCTCCGTCCACTCCACGCATCGACCTGGTATTGCAGTATTTCCAGGACCGGTGCACCCCCCTCTCACTGTTGAAAGATAATCAGTCATGGTGTGAATGACGATAATGTGACATATTTCAGTGACACTGACAGATTTCATGTCATCAAAGAGGTTTCTTCAGTTCTAACTGACTGAGAGAGCTGCACTGAGCAGGTTCAGAGGTTCAGAGTCCTTAGGGCCATTAGTGGGTCGCTTAAGGCCAGGTGAGCCCAGGTGTGAATGCTTGTAAAACTGTCAGGTAGGAGAGCTGGGTGTGATGAGTGATGTCTTGTTCCTACCTTCATCTGTTTAAAGACGGTCGTTCCGGTTTGACACAGTTGAATTCTTTTACTCCTCTTTCAAACCGTCTGTCTCCTCCTAAGATGTTCAAAATCATTTCTTCGAGGACAACAGTGTGAAGTATTAAGTATGAATACATCATCTTCCACATCTCCCTCCTTTAAGACCCCCGATTCTGAGAGAACACAAACAACACGGCTGCTAAACTTAAGGTTTGCTCAGTGCAAGTTTCTGCAGAGGCTTCATAGATGTGTCAACTCCCAGACTGCTGAGCAACGTGCATTCCCAACCACCGATCTGTGCATCAGTACTGGATATATCGATATATATCATGTATATATATATATATATATATACTATATATAGAAAAAAAAGATGGCTCCTATCTGGTCAGTGTTGTCAAAAAGGTTGGGAACCCCTGGCTTAGAGAACAAAGGAGCTCATGGGCTCTGAAATATCATCAAGGAGGATATTATATATCAAGTGTTGTGTGCTTTGGGTCGTCAGGCCTCACTGTGAACCTTCTGGGCTCATGAGTGAAACACTAACGGAGGCGCCCACCTGAAAACCAGCGTCTCAACAAGAAGCTAGTGAGCCTGAAATAAGTATAACACAAGACACTATGGTGAGAGCTCAGGTGAGAGGTGTGGATGATAACATGCTGAAACAGCGTCTCATCTTGTATTGGTTTGGAAATTGGTTGTAGGATTTTCCTGATGAAAGTCTGTTAGCTAATACATTTATTTTTGAACTTTGTGTGCGGGAGTTTGCTTCCAACGTTTGTTCTTCTTGCCCCTCCCCTTTTGGGGGCGGGGGTATCAAGATGGAAGTTAAAAAGACACAAAAAACACATTTCACTGAACAGTAAATTTCATAAGGACGACACATTAAACTCAACTTTAAATTGATTTTTTAATTTTCTTAGAACAAAACAACTCTCCATCTGCACATCAGACATGGAGACACAGAACTGAATAAGTAGCAATTAAAATAACACAAAAAAAAGAAACAAAAGTGAACTATAATAATAAAAAGTTCCAAAAGACAAATCTTTTACAAAACCATGTTGTCCACGGCCACTGAACCACCTGAGCATAAAACCAATTCTGTCAAATATGCTTTCTCACACGTCAGGTTACTGTAGAAGCATAATACAAAAAGTAAAAAGGACAACTCATATTGAAAACACACGTACTGATACTCTATAAACCACATCTGGGGCATAAATATCAAAACTTTAAATTCCTTTAAACCTGATTAATATACCAAATATGAGGAGTTTGCACTTCGATCGTAATGTGACATTATTTCACAGTATTTCAGGTGTTTGTGAATATATAATTTTCCCCAGGTGTGTTACAAGCCGTCATGGTCAGAGTACAAGTGAACATGGGAATGGTGGACCATCTTCTTCTTCTTCTTCTTGGCTACGAGGCTGAACTCAGTTGGCGTGCTGAACGGTGGAGAAGCACAGTTTGAGGGTGTACGGGTACGGACCAGCTAGAAGAAGAGGAGAGAATTAAAATTACGCAGCAAATAACACCACGAGCCTCAAAGTACTGAAACAACACACCGGCACAAACCTTTTTTCTGTCTGAAACCCTGCTCAGCACCACAGAGGCTCAGGGGAACAACCTCAGACATGTTACCTGCGTTTTTCATCTGGTAGTGGTTCATCATGGCCAGAGCCTCCATGGCATCATTGATGGACTCCCATTCTAACAGACCTGAAGCGCTGCGGTCACTGGGAGCTGCACCGCCTGGTGGGTGGAGTCAGAATTACAACACCGTCCAGATCCAGAAATATCAACGCGTGCAGTTTTGTACTGGTTTTTAAATCGCTGTTGCCACATTTTATTTGATGGATATAAACTTTGATGTATATAAAAAAAAAAAACAAAAAAACCCAGCTTACTCTTTCCTGTGAACATTTTGACGTTGACGGGGCACTTGATACCGATCTCCTCACAAATCTGTGAAGAGAACAACATTTATTAGTTAATGCAGGCGAGTTAATTAAACAAGGAAATCAATTTATTAATAGGGTTGTCAAAAGTATCGATACTCAAAAAAGTATCGATACTAAAATGTTGTATCCGGATACGATACTCATTTTCAAAAGTATTCGATACCCCCGACGCCGAGCTGCCGCACTGCCGCACTGCGTCCTTCTCACTTTCTGCCTTCACACACAGCAGCAGGCTCCTCCCCCTCACCGTGTCGTGCACAACAACAACAGAGCATGATGGCCGGTGCTGCTGCAGGAGGTCCAAACCAACCAGGTTTGGTTGAAAATGAAAGAGGGAAAAGTGTTGTTTGGACGGTATTTTGCCTTCGAGCCTGACGTGCACGGAAAGCCGAAGGACGCGGATCGGCCTGTGAGCAAACACTGCTACAAGGCGGCGGCGACCAAGTCGAGCAGCAGGCTACTTCAAACTTGGTGAAACATCTTAAGGACGGACAGCCTGGCCTTTACAGTGAATTTCGACAGGTTAGTGTCTTTTGTTTCAAACTTACCTATTACTGATGTTATCGTGGCCGGTGGCCCGCATTAATGTTGGCCGTGTTATGATTAGCCATTAGCCGCAGCTAGCAATTAAAGGCTGACGTCACGTTAATGATTATAAACAACGTAATAAATAAATAAATCAGGCCCGTAGTATGCCCATATTAATTGACACAGTGTCAGTATAAATAAGCATAGAGTTAATAAGTTTACATAAATGTTGGTGACTGAAAAGTGTTATTTTCTCTCTTGAAGACCCAGAATGAAGCAGAGAAAAGTCGACCTGCAACCAAACAGCAACACACACAGCCGACTCTACCATCTGTTTATTTGTTGCACTACCTCAGACCTGAAACTTGTTATCATAGTTGCAGTTTCTTTTTGCACAACTGTTTTTTATTATAAATATTTAACCTGTGGTTCTGTTAATTTTTACATGTTGCATTTTTCTTGTTAATAAAAATATTTCTGTTAAATTTGGGGGTCTTTGTTTTTATCCTTGTGGTATCGAAAATGGTATCGCGTATCGAGTTGAAAATTTTAGTATCGTGACAACCCTATTTATTAACACAGAAAATGGGGTGAAAGCAGTGACGCGCTCCACAGACCTGAGAGAAAACCTCTGGCGTGACGTCGGGCTGGGCGTTGAAGAAGTGCAACACGTTGCTTGGGTGCTGGATGCGGTTCTTGGCCGCCTGTTCTGGGGAGGTGAACCGGTTGTTCCTGGAGCCGTGGAAGTCTTTGAAACTACTTGTGCCATCCTCCAGCTCGTAGCACTGACCGGGTACGATGGCTTGCTGCTTGGACACGCTGCAGGGACGGAGGAGTATTAATTTAATTACTGGTGTAGCAAATATTTTCCTCCTCATCTAGCTGCTTGGTTTGACACCTACATGACTACAACAACACAAATTTCAAGGCTCAGTGGTTCCAACATGCCGAGGCATCCGACTCTGCAGCATAGTTTACATGCTCTGGGTAACTAAAGCGTTTTAGGGCGAGAAGGGTGAACTCACCACACGTTCATTCTCTGTCCGAAGAGGAAGTTGTTGTTGAGGTGACTGATGGCGCGATCCACAGCGTAACAGTCTCCCATCTCCACCATGGCTGCCCCGGGCTTACTCTTCATGAACTTCACCTGCAGGACGAGACGAAGGACAGGGTTAGTTCAACACATCGCTGCCTAAACGGTTCAAATCCTTTGATTCAAGATGATGGTTTTCAGTAGGTTTGTGTGTTTTGGATACAAAAGTATTTCACACTTCCAAAATAGAGCAAAGCAGCAGTTTATTCTGAGACATTTTCAGTCGATAAACCTTTTGTACTCGTCAAAATGTTTCTGGTTTTAAAGATTATTTTTGGGCTTCGAGCGTTTATTTGTAATCGGACAGTGACGAGTTAGAAGATTGTGTCATTTCATCTTTGAGGTTAAATAAGCAATAGAGAGAAAATCTACTATTTTAAGGGCAGCCATTTATAAAAGCATGACAGCTCCAGCTCACAACAAAAATAGATACGCTTTTAATAGTGAAGTTGACACGTCAGCCCTTAAATAGAAGACAAAACACAAGAGACTGCAAGACTTCATCTCTGAGGATACGTTTCCTCTCAGTGCCAAGACTGGAAACAAATACTGATTTGTTTCTTCTGCATGTATATTTCTATCTTCTCTTTCAACAAGGGGGAGGACTATTTCATGTCATTTTTTCTGCAGATAGACAGGTTATTTTTTACCATTTATCATATCATTATGTGATTGAAGGTGGGGCTGTCATTCTTCATCTGATGAAGACCTGACAGCAGAAACAGAATCCACTTTCAGATACTGACCCGCTCCACGTTTCCATAGAGACAGAAGATATTGAAGACACGGTCGGCGTTCATCTTGGTTGGGTCCAGTCCGTACAACATGACGACTGGAGACTCGGCGTGGCCGCCGTACTCTCCAGGAGGAGGGGGAGGAGGTCCGTAGCCGGGCCCGTAGCTTCTCCCGCCGCGCCCTCTCATCGGTGGACCCATGCGGCGACCCTCATAGGGCGGAGATCCATAGCTCTCGTCGTAGCCATGGTAACCACCTCCTGAAGAACGAGGCAGAGAGGACGGTGAGAGGACAGAAAATAAACCGGTAATGGACCGAGGTCGGGTCAGAGGGAACCAGTTTCTGGAAAACTTTGTCGCTGAGAAAAGATTTCATCCCGATATAAATACAGCACATGAAGCGTCCTAGTTGTCATCACAGCACCGCTTAACTGCCACTGTGTGGAGGTCCGCTTATTAACTTTGATTACACATCACCCCAAAAATATATCAAGTTTAATTATCCCACAGATTTCAGGTAATGAAAGTCTCTTTTTAAAGTATAGATAAGCACAGTATTTTCTTTTCACGTGTATGTTTCGGTGTCTGTTCTGGTTTCTGGGGGCGTGAGAGCCTTACCGTACTCTGGAGGGTGGTCGCCCAGCAGAGCAGGCTGTCTCTGACGCTTGTTGGGGTTGGCATTCACATCCTCTATGAAATCGGAAAGACAAAATAGGAGAAGAAAAGGCAGAGAGAGGGGGAAACAGAAAGAGCCAGATAAATATGACGAGACTGGAAACAAGACCGGCTGCAATATCTACATCGACAACGGGATGCCGGAGCATTTAACGCCTGGCATCATGGTTAACTGACAACTGGATGAGATTTTAGATAAGTAGATAAATTTGTCAGGATAACTTTCAATCAAAAATTAGTGCTGGAGACGGACGCATGCATTTCAAGACTTATTCATCTCGTCTGTAAGAGTCATCACAGACATAAAAACACCCCCCACCCCCACAATAATACACTCCAGGCAGGTCACAACAATCAAACCAAGCAGCTGAAATAATCAGTCATCATCTTTGTCTGTAGAAATTGGTTTAAGTAAATGGGAAAGGAGGTATGGGGATGTAAAAGATGGCAAGACTGGTATAAGATTCAATAGAAAATTCCTTCAACCACAAATCAAATCCCTCTTAAATCAGAAAACATCCACAATAATAATAAACGTTTAGCTTTTAAAGTGAAACAGGTGGGAAATGGCAAACATGAGGTGGATGCTAATGATCTAGGAGGTGAAGAAGGGACATCAAGACAAAGTCACTCTAGATAAGCATCACAAAAATGGCTAAATTTAAAAATAAAAGTTAGTACGCTCACACACACCTGCATTGCTCCCATTGCCATCTGCATCACCATCTGTACAGGTACACAATAATCATACACAATCAGAATGGAAGCCAGGTTAATCAAAAAGGTACATTTTCCTCCCAGTGTGACCCAGTTAAATGTCAGGAGAAACCCACTCATGACATGACAAAGCTGTCTGGACTATGAAATACGGACGGCTTGGTACCTCTGCAGGTGACCAACCAGGCTCATGCAGATTGTAAAAAGCATTTTTGACGACCAGAATACAAAAAAAGGCAGCTTGTAAATTTTGGACACTAGCAGCCACTGAGGCTCTCCTGGCTTCACAGGTATGTGACGCTTTGGGTCACCCACATCATACGTGAATTAGTATGAAGTTCACACCCTTTTCTCCAGATAGAAACATGATTCAATAATTCCCAAAAGAAACTATCACACAGGTCCATGAAACACACGTAACAGATTCCTGATGGCTGTAAAGTGCCAACAGAGGGAGCGACGAGACAAAGCGAACAGAGTAAGTTTGAGTGACATTAGAAATGCAACCCCTCCCCCCGACAGAACCACAACCATCACCCTCCTCCAGAAAGAGAAAGATTAAGCCTGTATGAGGAAACAAAAACAAAATCGGGTCATGTCAGTCTTGTGTGGCGATGTTGGGTGCTGGGCGTTGGAGTCGTGTGGTGCTGTGCAGTTATGTCCCCCCTGAGGAGGGTCTCGATTTACTTACTGCATGCTTACAAACAGTGGGAGGAAGATATTTGCTGCAGTAGATCCACCACTCTCCACTCATTTCATTTCATCCAATACTCTTATCCATTTCCTCTTTTGGGGGAAACAACTCTCCACCTCAGGATCGATTCCTGGTTTTATCAAACGCCCATTGGAGGGTTGGTCCGTCCTTTTTGTTCCTTTTTGGAATAGTCCGCTTAGCACCCACTGGTAGGCCTTGAGGCTGCCATAGAGAACATTTCAGTTGGGAAGCTGGCTCCTCTTAGCCGCAAATTGCCAAACCTGCATCACATGGAAGGCGTTACACAGGTTCTAGAGACTTTAAAATGTTAAGAAAAAAAAACTGCACTCAAAAAAAAAAAAAAAAGGGAGGATAGCTTAACAGGGATGCATGTAGTAAGAAAATCAGAGCAGGGAGAAGATGAGGAGATGAGGAGAAAGAGCAAGAGAGAGAAGCTGATTTCCATGTGGGAGGAAACACATAAAACCAAAAATGGGCCTGAATGGGCTCTGAGTGTGCTTGGTGGTGTTGTCAGCAGTGTCTTCATCAGTTGTCTTGTGTTGGACTCCAATGTGACGGGGGTGTGATTCATCTATTGGATCAGTTGGTACAGCGTCGGCAAGTGTGCTGCTCGAGTGTGTTGTTTTCATGTCAGCGAGCATGGCAACAATAGAGGAAGGGCGGAGGCTTTTAGAAAAATGTGATCTCAGTCAGGCGGGTAGTATCAGTGTGCATCAGCTGCTGTGCTGAGAGATGTCTGTCACTACCGTCTGATTGGGTGGATGCTGTGTCTTCTCTGGTATCAGTCTCCATTTGGGATTTTCGGTGCAAGCTTTGGCCTGCTTCAATGTGTCATCGCTTGTGTCTCAACGTGAAAGGGAGAAGGGGGGGAGGGACCAAGTGTAGCTCAGTGCCCAAAACTCCCCGCCCTCGAGAAGTGTGCGTTGTCTTCATGGCTCTGGTGCTGGGATGCAGAGATGAGGAGTGAGTGGTAAATCAGTCCTACATCGTCATGTTGAGTGGGTGGTGGTGGTGGGGTCTTGTCGCTTGTCCCCTTGTGTCTCAGGGGACGTTTGGCCCTCTGTATGAAAGTGGTTGTGTCCTCACTGAAGATACTTGAGGTGGTGGTTGCTGGGTGGGGATGTTGTCAGCATGTATCTGCCTCTCCCTCTCAGCACATGTTCCTGTGCGTGTTTGTTCTGACTTGCTGAGATCACCGATTAATTAGGAGAAGATAAGAGTCACATGATGTTGGACATGGCCCGTTTACTGATGCTGGTCAATGCCTCAGTTCTCACACAAAACACAGTTACCATCTGTCTGACAGTATAACAACATGTCTTGGCTGCCCTGATTGGGACTCAGTTGTTAGGATTCTCTAGTTGTCAGAGTTAAATTAAACAACCAACAGGAGAAGCTGACAGTGGAAAAGACCAGGATCAGTCTTGGTGAGAAGGAAATATGTCTCTGCCCCAGTCAAAGTTGAAAAACATGTTGCCTGAACTGTTGTTGAACTTTGAGAATATGCACAGCACACCAGGAGGTCACAGAAGCTCTGCAGGTTTACGGGTGTGGTGAGAAAGGCAGGAACAAGAAACACTGGAGAGAAGATAACTGAGGAAACAACAGGTCTGTGTCTGCACTACTTTGAAATATGTAGATGTAGATGATAGATGTTCCTTTAGAGGTAAAACAAAACACCTGTCACCCATCAGACAACAGCACGCTTATCTTACGTCTCTGTGCCGCGTTAGTAATCAACAAAACTGGTCTGCCTGGTGGATTGTTGAAGTTGTTACACTTTGTTCGGGTACACACCCAGTATATTTCCTGGACACGGCACACACTGTTGTTCTGCTTTTTAAAAAGATACAAACTTAAGTCAGTTGATGGACCCTAAAACTATAAACCTATAATGTGACAACAGTGAGGAGAGTTGAGAGGATGTGGCATGAAAAAAGCTCCCACGTGGCAAGTATTTTGCACTTAAACCCTTAAATCTGGGAGGCAATGCCAGCACCTCCGCAGCTTCTCAAACTCAGACTACAGTCATAGGACACGGCTTAAACGTTTAAGTTTGTGCATAAAATTAAGCTATCCAACAAAAAAAACGTGGCAGACAGTATGGCTCATCAACACCGACAGGAAAATAAATGCTAAAATACACTGGAGTGGAGCTTTTAATGTGTTCCTGCAATTCTCACCACACAGCAGAGCTCAACACTTTTGTCTCATCTTTAGTCAATATTTTGCTGAATTGTGGGTTCACTCTACATTTCTGATGCCCACTAATCTTTACGGTTAAATTGCTATGGGCTACTTAATCTCCCACATATGATCCCTGATCCTGGTGTGTACCGATCAATGAGACACAAAGCAACACCTTCAGTCATAATGCCACAAAAGTTCTTCCCAAAAGTGCTGTATATCGTAGGCAACTGGACTTGTAGACTTAGTATACTGGCCACAATTTAAAATGTGTCTATTTAGCAGCATTATCAATGAAGGGTGCCGACACCATCCCTTTAATAGCCCGCTTGCTGAAACTCCTCACAGTGGCAGTAAGGGTGATTAACAATATCAGGCTTCTAAGCTACAAAGCATGTTTGGCACTCAGAAGATGCTTCTCAGGATGTGTGAGGATGTGTGAGGTTTTACCTGGTCCTCCTAGGTTAGGGTTTGTGTAGTCCCAAGTGTCTTGGTCATTCTTGAACACATTCAGACGGGTGGGCTGAGGAAAAACAAATAATATGAATACAAGCTGGCGACACAAGCAGCAGTGGTGTTCAAGATAAATACACAGTATAGATTTTAAATTCTTTTCTCCAACAACAAAGTGAAGCTGTGTTCAGTACAGATGAAAAGATAAGTCATTTACACAATTAAAAGTGTTGACTGTGCCGTGTTCTGCAGTTGTACCTTTGCATACTCGATCTTCAGCGTGCAGCAGCCAGAGTAGATGTCGGCACCGTTGAGGGAAGCCTTGGCCCGCTGAGCGCTTTGCACGGAGTCAAATGTAATGACCGGGTTAAGGAAAAAGTCAAGTGCTGGGTAATCTTAATGACAGTAATGATACAGAACGAAGGCCACAAAAGTAAAACCGTCACACCTAAACACTGCTCTGCTGTTCGTAGCTCCTCTGTTTGACCTGATTCTGTTCTTTTGAGCAGACAAGTTTACATTTTTTAGAACAACAGGTTTTATAGCTTTGTCAAACTACACCATCCATTATGACATTCCTTCTGAGTTACAACTCACACTTAGCAGTTCATGATTTTTTCGTCTGGTGGCAATAATACACTCATAGTCAACAGGAAAAGGATATTCAACCATGGCCTGGACGCCGTTCTTCCTGAAGATGACAATTCTCTGGACAGGCCCACAGTTGTTGCAGATAGTGTAGAGGACATCCTGTGGAAATGGAACAAGTTATGAACAATATACACACACACACGTTGTGTATCTTTACGCTCTGGCTTGCGAAGGTGTGACTTTGCTCTATGATATGGGCATGATATTGACACACGCAACTGAATAATTCATTGAGAAAATAATCTATTGATGGTTTAAAGCAGCAAATCATGCACTGCTGCCCTGAACACAGCATCTCTTGAATCAAACTCAAGGAAAGCAGTAGATAAACAAATCACAAGCCAAAATTAAAACATTAGCATATATTTTCCACACACTGGCCTCTGTTTACCACCAACGGTACCAACATCTCAGCAGCGTGACAAAGCAGCCTTCTACAAATTAACTGTCTCCACTAATCTGAACTAAAACCAAATCATAAAAGGAGGCGAATCTCCACACGTGAAGTAAAAAGACACACAGTAACATATGTCTTTGTATTTACCGTGGTGATGGGGTAGATGGGGTTCATGATGGTGAGCAGGAGAACGTTGTTAACACTTCTGGAGTCATCGGAGTCTCCCGGCCTGGAGATCTTCTGGCTCGTGGAGTAGTTGATAAAGGCTGGGTGGCCGGCGATGTAAACTTGGTTGTCTGCAGCATAGGTCACAGCTGTGGATGACCCGTTCATGTCCTCGTACTCCACCAGTGCCTGCCGCTTTTTGGGCATCACCACCACGTAGCTAAAAACAAAAAAGTAAATAGAAGGTTAGATGACGTGAACTCAACAAGAACTAATTTGCGGGAAGACGACTGAATTCAGGTAACAGGCAACAAAGTGTAATGAATGTGCGGTGTGGAAAAGATGTTGTTTTTCTCTACCTGATCGCTCCAAATTCTTGCAAGGCCTCCACAAGGTCAGCCTCTGTGACGCCGTCCACCAGTCCCCGGACGTGGACCACCACAGAAGGAAGGGTCTTGTGTGGATCCTCATATCCCTGTCGAAGAAAACATGAAATCAACAAACATTTTCAGCGTTTTTAAACCCACATGTGTGGCCCTGGAGTTGTACCGATACCAGTAACGGAAACCCTGCCTATAATACCGAAAACACAAGTTTCGGTGATTAATTTAGAAATGGGCCACTTCCCAGTAAGCTCTGCTTAATGTTAAACACCAGAAACCAATTCTTCACTGTGCTGCCTCTGGTAACTACCGTTTTCATATATTCATACATTTTTCATATATATAAAAAAATAGTATTTATCTATTTATTTATTTTTTAAACACAGGCAGTGGTATCGGGACTTTTCTGTTGTAATCTTTCTGGCCATTTTTCGCTAGTGAATCAGTGAAGCAAGCTAGCACACAAATAATGTACTATTATGCGCATATTTTCGATCTTGTGTAGACAGATTATAAATATAAGGGGATTTACTCTATCTGCATGGAGGCTTTATTAGCATCGGACCACGGATAAGAGATGAAAATTACTTTCAGATCCATTTATCCATTAATCAACGAGCATCGTCCCTGCCATATTTACTAATAAGATCAGAACAAGGAGAGGAATAGACTTAAAATACTCTTGGATCAATTAACTGGAAGAGAAATCGGAGCCAGTAGCCGTCGTTAGGTCATGCTAACCTAATGCTAACACTCATTCACCTCAGGTTACTTGGTGCAGTTGGGGAAAGGGGTGAATAATTGCTTTAGTGGGTGTACCGTTTAGTTAAAATGTTTAATAAAAACGCTTTTCTACAAATCCTAAATGTTGGTTTAATCAAGCCAGCATGTAAAATAGGCGAGTAATTTGAAGCGCAGCCCGATTACAATATGTAGCTAACAGCTAGCAAACGGCTAACGCTCGGCTAACGTTACCGGTAGAACAAAGCCACGCTCAGACGAGGCCCGCTGGGGAAACCGCCCTATAACCATCCCAGCCAGGCTGCACAGCACGGGTATATGTGCGATTTATGTCCCGGTGTCCTTGTTACCCTCACAAGTATAACACACTATTTAATACACAAAGCTCATGAGAAGAAATCCTTCATACAAACATGGGTGTAGCATGACCTGTGACGCGTCGTGACATTTTTCCCAACGCGCATCCGAATGAATCAAACTCAACCGAGAAAACCGTAACCGTGTTCGTTATGTAACCTACACTAATCTCCGGGGCAGCTCGCATCGAAAACAACTCACCGTGGCCATTCCGTCGGTCTTTTGTCGTTTCGTTGCCCTGCCGTCTTCGCTGTAGTAACGGCTCGCTGCGGTAGCCATGTTGTCCCGGTTAAAAAGGATGGTGGTAGTGACGATCAACTGAAATGGACGGAAAAGTCAAGAAAAACGAGGCTCGTGCGGCCACGCCCAGTACATCGGCCCCGCGTGCTGTGATAGGCTCAGCTAGCTGTCAATCAATGTGTGCACGAGTAATAGCCAATAGGAGAGCAGGAAACGTAAAGAGGCGTTACCTCGCTGTAAAAGTACTTATTCAGATGATTTGTGTACATTCCTGAACAACTACTTAAAAATAAAGGTGACCTCGGATTCTGAGGTCACCTTTATTTATTTATTTTTTTTACAACAAATGTATCTGGAGTAGAGTTGATTCCTCTATGTTAGCAACCTTTTTGCAGTAAACTGTCACCAAAGCATCTGCTAAATGCCCTACATGTAAATGTAATGTCAGATAATGTCCTGTTTCTACACCTGTAATTTAAGTAAATTAACGATACTGGCAAATATATCCAGGTATAAACATTCAAAAAACATTTAGTTTATTGTTTCTTCCTAAAGCTTTTTGTGAAACTCAAATAAAGTGAGACCACTGAGGTTATGTTGAAGAGGTTTATTCAAAAATAAAACTGCCACTGTCTTACCATAGAAGCCAGGAACAGAACAAAACTGTTAAAGCAGCCCTTACAGAAATCAAACTGAAGCACTGTATATTTTAAAATCAGAGGTCACAGGAACAAATCCAAAATCAACACGTGGAAAACTCTATTCAGCACAGTGAAGCCGATCAGGTTTGTAAAAAGGGCAGTGCAGTACAGAAACAACAAACAGTAGGAATGTGACCTATTTAAAGGCATGCAGGCCAGCAAATATCTCTTTATGCCATCATTAAACAGCAACTCAAATTGGAGAGCGATACAAAATAAATCAACATTTTCAGATTCTCAATAGGGAAAAATATTTTATGGGTCAGACATTTGAGCTTAGAGAATAAAAGTTCTTCAATGCAATGCCTTCCCCCTCAAGTACTGCACCACCTGGTCTGTCTTCTACTGCACTTTACTGTATGAACTGCCCAAATCACTGCTAAAAGTCCAACATTCAGTTTTACCTTAAATATAGGAGTTGCTTCTTACACATGCTACACGACCTCTGAGAAGAGAGAGCTGTGCAGCAGCGGTGACGATTAAAACAATCAAATGTAAACTGATTTGTGTCTGCTTCACTGAATTTATCTGAGGCTGCACAAAGACTACAATCCTGGGAAGAAAATCAAACTTAAAAAAACTGGGACTAGACAGACGAGTACAAAAACAGCTGCTGCAGGGCTGTAAAAAGCAGACAGGGTGCAGGGGGTGAGGGTCTGTCTGTGGGGGGAGGGGGGGGGGGGGGGGGACTAATAGTCTTCTTCACTCAGTCGTCCGCTGGAGTAGCGCTTCGGTTTGGACTTGCTGAACGGGAACGACTGAAACAGAAACAGAGGGGTGTTAGCTTGCCACAGGGGAGGATGGAAGAACAGCCAGAACAATAAAAAACCCACATCCCAACATCAACACTGTGCACAACTTGTTTTTCATGACTGGATGGGCGCTAAGATTTAACTATCTGAATGTTTGTCTTTGACAAAAAGGTTCACCTGAAGGGCTACAGATTATTTTGTATCCGCCTTTAGGCGTTTCATTTGTCCAATGGTGAGTTCAGACCAAATGCGAAGCAAATTTCTGTTTCTATGCGTTACTCATTTGAGTGAGTAATCGCCCCAAACAGCCAGATTAGTTTAATGCTCGCTGTAAATTCAGTTGAGCCCCTCAATGAACTCTATTCACCAGTTCCCCTTTAATCCCAAAAGTTAGAAATGTGATCCGAGCTATCCTTCAGTGATGTGACTGAGGATGTTTATTCCTCTGGTAGATTTGAACCCGACTCCTCCAGAGTTGCCCGGCTCTGAGGAGAGACGTGGCCTCGCCCTCTGTTCTGCCCACACAACAACTGGTGAAGCCCTGTTATACACGGAAATGTTTTGTTGAAATTTATACATTCTAATTTTGCGTCTTCAGGCTTGAATAGACGTCACAGCTCTATTCGACTTTGAATGTCATGTCGACGCGCAAAAAATTTGCTTTGCTTTCTGTCTGTGGACACCATATGGCAATTACACTTGGTATTTCTGAATCATAACTCTAAAGCTGAATACATAATTGGACTCCTCAGGGCAAAAACACCCTTTTAAATTAATCACTCAGCTCCCTGACAGACAGGATGGCTCCTGCCAAGATGAGAAATTTAAACTCATCCTTCGATATCTACAAACATGAAGGGAAGGGGCCGCACAAACAGATTCTACATTATGAAAGCCACCTTTATTACTGGAGCACTACAATAAATACTATAAATGGTAAAGCTGCTTAAAATGGTAATGATTTTACAACAGGTATGGCACAGGAAGAAAAACACCTGACAAAGCCTCCGCAGAGATACGAGCCCATTAAAATTCATGTTGCTTTCCTCTCTTACACTCACTCACTCACACAAACACTCGTACATGCAAACACACATCTGTACCGAGCATGCTTGTTAAAAATTCTCAACATTTAGCTCTATAATCCCCAGTTTTCCAGACTACATCAAGCCTCTGCATTTTCTTTCACCATGAACATGAGCTTGTCAGGGGGTTTGATTTTTTGTTACCTTTGGAGACAGTGGCAGAAACAACAAGTACAGAGAAGCGAAGGATGAAAGGACTGAAGGACGGATGACTACAACTTGGAGAGACACTGCGCTGGGAGGCTCTTGAAGACTGATCTCTCGTCAGCTCTCTTTCTCTCACTTTCAGAAGCTAAGACAGAGGCCGAAGAAATCTGGTAGGTAGGGGGGTCTGGTAGGTAGGTATTGGATTTAAAAAGGTAGTGGTCGCACTCTGATCTGTGTGGGTCAGCCCTCTGGTAGATCTGAAGGCTGGCTGGCTGGCTGGCTGGGTGGGTGATTCTAGTAGAACAACTCTATGTGTGCATGGGCTGATCTCGTCTGAGCGTGTGCGTCGGTTGAACAGACGATCACCCATTCACTGTGGGGAGGGGTCGGTCGGTAGGTCGACCTCTTTCTCGCTGTCTAACACCAGATGCAGGCGAAGGCTGATCTCAGGTCAGCGCTTAGTCACCCTCCCGCAGGACGTACACACCGCCAGCTGGCAGACCCTGGGCCTGGGATCAGCTGCGGTGTCTGTGCAGTGCTCAGCTCCCACCACACGCTTTAAAGAAAATATGAAAAATAAACAAAACTGTGCTGCAAAGATTCTTAAGTCACACCAATGGTGTCGTTTTGTCTGATCTCAACCAATAATGATATGAAAAGTTTGCCTGATCTAGCCAAATTCAGGATAGGAATTCAAATTGAAGAGAAAATTAAAAACATTAACAATGTAATAAATCTTTACTTAACACTCAAATGTCAATCCAATAAAATGAAAATTTCCCTCTTCCTCTCTGAGCCTAAGTTCATTTATTCAGAATAGAGCTACATGTAGGGTGGGTGAGATCACAGGAAGGCAGAGGATATGGTGCCTCTCGCTAGTTTTAGCTGCTATGAGTCTGAACAGTTCTCAGGCTGAGCGGAGACGTCTCATGTGCTCTCTTTTCAAGATCAACGAGGACTTAAGAGTTTGAAAAGGGAGCACAAGAGAGGTCTAATCTTTCACCTGATACAATCTCTCCCTACATGAGACAGAGGGTCCAAGTCACTGTCTACCCCTCCCCCTCCACTGCTGGCCATCAGAGGAGGCAGAGGATGTGGCTGAAGATGTAGATCTCTCCGTGTCGAGGCGGTAGAAGGGTCTCGCCGGTCATCCGTCTCACCATCATGCGTCGGTCGTTCAGCGGCAGCATGATGATCCCAGGTGGGAGGAGGGTCTATTTAAAATCAGCCCCTGCCTAGGATGGAGCACCTAGCTCTGGCTAATGAGAAAAACGTAACTGACCCTCTCTCTCGGAAAGCTGTGGCCTGAACTATGATCTCCAAAATCTATAAACTTTGTGCATCTTCCTACTGAGGTGTAGGTGTTAAATACATCTAGAATGTCTCGGTGCAAACACTGACATCTGGCAGGACTAAGCTCTAGAAATTTATTAGACAAACCTACACCCTGTTACAGTGAATGAAAAACATGTAGACTGAGGGTTTACCTGCTCCTCTTGTGGTTGGCAGACTGAGACCGTGAGCGGGATCGGGAAACAGAGCGGCCTCTGGGCACTGAGCCAGATCGAGACCGAGATCTGGAGCGACTGGAGGAAAGGCAAAAAGAACAAGCCCCCCTCCCAATATTTAGATGAGGCACAACTGAAAGATAATTCTGGAATTATGCTTTTGCATATTTATGCTGTAAATATCTCTGCAAGCCTGAGCAAAGAAGGGCATTATGGGTAGCAAAGGAGCAGACGCACCAAATGTGTTCGCCCACCACGGCTTAAATCGCTATCCTATTGGATTTAAAGTGCTAAATAACAAAAGGGATTAAATGCATTATTGCTTTTGTAAACCAGAACTGACACCACCTTTTTTCTGCCTGTCAACATCACAGAGCAAAACAATTTTACATCAGATGTCTCAATGTGTTTCAGATACAACCTGTTATTTGAAAACCTGCGGTTCACACAACGTACCTTCTCACTGGAGTTCTGGACTTGGAGCGGGCAGGAGATCCAGACCTGACATGACAGGAATCACACCAGGTTTAATAACAGCTATGACAGGAACGATGAACAGCTGAGAGCTGACAGCCAGAGTGAGGCTGAGAACATCACAGTACTTAATTGATTCCCGAAGGAGGCAATAAATTATCTCTCCCTCCCTCTGTCAGATCCTACTGCAGAACCGGAATAACAGGACCCTGGTGAGGAGCGGCCACACCGCCTGCCAACGGTACGTAACGTACAAGAATGAATAAACAGTTATTTTAACAAGCTGTTTTACCTGCTCCTGCGTCTGGAATAGGATGGAGATCGGCGACGGCTCCTGAGAGAGAACAACAAGAGTCATAAAAGGATAACCACAAGTCTCATCTGTTAGACTGGCTGACACAAAAAAATATGACAGACCTGACTGTTTATCATTTATTATCTTATGTAAAAACATCACTATAGAGGGATATATGCATTTTAATAAACAACCCACCCGAACAAGAATTCCTGTTAATATCTAATGTGATGTGTCTGTGTGTCGATGCTGACGTACCTGCTGTGGCTACGGCTGCGTGAGCGAGAACGATAACGGCGTCCGCGTGACCTGGACCTAGAGCGAGATCGGGACCTAGAGCGAGACCTGAAAGGAGAGAAAGACACATGTTTTCCACCTTTTGTCTTTCTGCTTCGGAGGCACATGAAGCACATCTACAGGTATGGAAAAAAGCACAATAGCAGCCACGCAAAGACGGACTATATTCCCTCACCTGCTGCCGCGACGACCTCCTCTCTTGCTAAAGCGGTAGCAGTCGTAGGCATAGTGGCCCCTGTCCCCACACTGGTAACACCGGTCATTGGGGTCAAATTGGCGCCGGCTCGGGCGACCACGGCCCTTCCTGGAGAGGCCTGTTGACATCTCTACGCGAACACGGGAACCACAAAGAACCCTGAGGAGAAGACAAGTCAGTAAGAGAGGCCAGAGACAGCTGTAATTCCTGCAAGGGTCTGCATGTAGGCTGCAAGGATAAAAATTAAAAAACGTGGGTCTTCTTGATTGCCAGAAAAGATTACAAAATCAATTTGTGGGTAGTTTTTTTTTTTTTTTTTTTTAAAGCTTGCTGAAATCTGACTAGTATGTTACAACTCACTTTCCATCCATGCCTTTCACAGCATCTTCTGCATCTCTGGGATCCTCAAACTCCACAAAGGCGAACCCAGGAGGGTTCCTGGCCACCCAGACGCTCCTCAGTGGGCCGTAATAACTGAACGCTCGCTCCAGCTCTCCCTTGGCAGCACCATTGCCCAAGTCGCCCACGTACACTTTACAGTCAGTTGCCCGAGATGAACTACGGGACGAGTAGTATGACATGTCGTCTTGTCTGCTGGAAGAGGAGGAAAATTATTTCATGATAAATCATTTCAGCCATTTGAGAATAATATTTGTTTTTTGGACATTAAAAAAAAAACACAATGTGAAAATATCACCTTGAGCTCTGGCGGTCCATATCTCTTTCAATGCATAAACTATTAGATAAAGAAGAACAAAGAAGCACTTGTTTTTTGCCATGTCATTTTGAAAGAGTTTACGTGTATCCCCATATTCTGAAGTGGACACCGTGTACAAGCAAGTATAACAAGTGATTCAGGAATTACAAACCCTCCGATTCTCAGAAAACAGGTAAAAACAATACTTTCAGAGGGTGGAGAGAAAAAAAATTACAAGAGGAATGTTATTAGATCTGGAGAGAAGCAATTCTTTTGTGTCTTGAGAGGATTTGACAGATATTCCAGTGCTACCTGTTGAATCTCTTCTTCCCTCGACCATTTCTCCAAAGACAGCATCCACATGAAGATCCACTACAGCTGCTGATTTCAGATTAATTTACAGGAAATTATGCCTTCCAGTAAAGTAGAGTTAACACTTGTCGGTAGGAACAACACAGTCTCTGGAGCTGGTGGAGATTCTGGAGGAGGTCGATGGATCAACAGCTTCAGAGCATCTCGTTAGCTAACCCGTTAGCCGTTAGCTAAACAGGTGCACCAGCGTCACGGAGGTCCTGCAGCTCGTTAGCCCGCCAAACACCAGCTACCTCCTCCGTCTCCGTCAGCCATGTTCGTTTATGTCCTATTAATAGCAACTTTTAAAGCAGCCGTTTCGAGCACATTCACCACCACGACTGACTTATAATATCTGAGTTATTCAAGTCGTGGACACAGAACCGTTGGTGTCAGTTATCTATGAACAGAGCACGTGTTGTTAACAAGCGGCACATCAGGAGTGTGTTACATCTGATCACCATGATTGATATTTAAGACAGTTAACACCTACTGAGAGAACACACTGCTGTAGAGTGGTTCGTTTTAATTAAACGATAAGCTCAGATCAGTCTGTGTTATGTAATTTACGTTACCTGCGGTCAAGATGATCATGGGGGCGGCCATTTCTAACTCAACGCTCAGCCTCCATTCAATAATAATTTTGTGAATTATTTCTCAGAGATAACAACTCAAAATCAAATACAGAACATGCGTTTGGTGTTTATATGTAACTGTATGTGGTTAAAGCCGGGAATTAGCCGAAGGCCCCGCTCTCCGCCTGCTCATAAACAATGGCGCTTGCACGCGTTAGCTACCTTCTTCCGCTGCTGCGATGATTTGTGATTCAGCTCCGAGCACAGATGAGATCCGACCGTCTCCGGGACCGGCCTCCGCTGGGGTTCGATCCGGTGACTGCTATTCTAGCAGAATTACTTCTCTAAATAGACACTCTTGCGAATATTAAAGAATCTCCCTCGTCTTTGCACAGGTTGACCGGGTTAACCACCAGCGAACGAAATCCAACCTCGCGACCCAATACGTCACTTCCGCATCTGCGCACTGGGACTAAAATAGCGCAGCAGCAAGATGAGTTTCCGGTGATGGATAAAAAAAAAAAGTGTAATAAAACTAAATACAAATAAAAAACTCTTAATTTTGTTCATTTGTCATTGTTGAATTGTGATTCTATGTTTGGCTAAATGTCTCATTAATAGAATACAATAATTAATTCACCTCCATTTTTGTTTTTTTCTTAGATTAATTTAAATTGTGCTCTTATATGCCCTTGTATGTGAGTTTATTTATTTATTGACTTCGTCTTTTGTGTTTATTGTTTGTTTAATACAACATTTAAAACACTGTTATTCAATTGTCAGTCTTGTATAATAGTAAGATGTTTATATTTGTTTTTTCCTTTTGGCAATTTTGTCTTCTCTTATACTCAGATTGTGAATGTTGCCAGACTTGGTTTGTACATTTTCAATAAAAGAGTTAATAACAAAAATGAGGTGAAATTTAATTTAAATATGTTTCTGGTGTCCAAAGCTAGAAACACCAACACCACATTCTCCAATGAGAATAAACCAGATATTCATAATAATTATCCATATGAATTTATTATTAAATTATTATTTATTATTAAATCAGACTTTACAACCAGCACTGCTCCCAGTAGACCTCACTCTGCACTGTGCAATACAACTATACATAACTCATTTCTAGTTTACACTATTGGTCAATTTGATTAATACCCATCTTTATTATTTGTAAATAACAATTCATTGCCACACTGTTTATAATTACATGTTGATTTTGTACAATATTATGTTTATATGCATATATAAGTCTATTCTATTTCTTACCTTTTTATTATATTGTTTATTTTTTCTATTATTATTGTTTTTTGTAATATTACTGGCAAAGAAATTTCCCCGTTTACGGTACAATAAAGGAATTCTGATAAAAACATAATCATTAATATTATTATCCTACACACGGGACCTTTGAGATTTCCCGCTGAAAGTCAGAAGAATGATGTCCTGATCTTTGTTTTTACTTTGGATCCTTCTCAAACTCCTGCTCATTCGAAGGAACCACCAGCGAGTCCAATGTGCTATTTCTTTTTCTTTTTCTTTTTGGCCTTTATGGCTTCATTGACAGGAAACAGGATGAGAGGGGGGCGACCCGATTGTACTTCTTCAAAAAGTTCATTTTTTTTCTTGCACAGTGCCTCTTAGACTGCAGAGTTATTATTTACCTGCAAAATGCCTCATTGGTCTGTTGTCTCACACTCCGTCCATGTTGGGTTTGACGGCTGTTTGCTCATTCAGAGATAAAATAATGACTCAGACACGTTTCTCCTTGAAAATAAATAAACTATATTCCAATAAGGTCAACTTCACTTGATCAAAGACCTTCATTTTCTTTCAGTAACACATTACACCTCATGCCGTTTTCTCAAAAACAAGTTGCCATTTTTTTTTCTAAGATTTTTTTTTCCGCATTTCATAAAAAAACTTAAATATCATCTTCAGTTAATAATTTATTACAGTATTGAATAAATGTATATGTCTATCACAAGATATTGTAGTAACTCAGTCATTATTTCCCTACAAAGGTTCAGGCAGAGAGACATTTTCATCATCACAGGAACAAAACTTCACAGAGAGACACATTGAAGAGCAAGACCTGGGAGGCAGCTAATGGGAGGAGAAGAAAGAAGAAGAAGAAGAAGAAGAAGAAGAAGCAAGAAGAAGAAGAAGAAGAAGAAGAAGAAGAAGAAGAAGAACACTTACACAGACACAGAAATATCGTACACCAACAAACAAAAGGATGAGCTGGGATGTAGCTCGTTGCAGACGTGACACAACAGAGCGCGCTCTCTTTTCACAGCTTCTGAAGATGACTGAACAAATAAGCAGTACACACTGAATGTGTGTGTGTGTGTGTGTGTGTGTGTGTGTGTGTGTGTGTGTGTGTGTGTCTTCAGTATGTCTGTGTGAGCCACTTGCTTATTTTACTTCACAGAGAGCCTCTGATGTTTGGGATTTTCGAAACTGTGGGGAATCGACCTGATAAAATATGGCGTCCATCACAGTAGACCATGCTGCTAACACATGTACACGGGGGTTCATCATGCATCTGCAGAGGAACACGGAGGGGAAGCAAACACAGACACACACGGGGGGAGGGAGGGGGGGAGGGAGTGGGTGAGGAGGAGAGGCTGGATGGGGGAGGCATCACATCTAGCTACAGAACAGCAAAGGCCGAAGCCAGACAGTTAGTACAGAAGTTCATGGAAACGTGGAACATTGTCCGGACATTGTAGACAGTTCTGTTTGCGGGCGTTGAGCCACATCTGGGCCACATCTGCTGGAACGACGCTGGGCATGCTGGGTACACAATCCGAGTTGATCCGTCCCGTACCCGCTGGTGCTGATTCTTTTTCACCCAGTCACAGATTACACAAGAGTTCAGTAGACCTGTGTGTGTGTTTGTGTGTGTGTGATGTGTAATCTTGGTCCCACCTGGTGCTGACCGACCTGCCACCAGTAATATCTACATATGAGCTCAAGACGACCCGAGACTGACAATTATACTGGCAACGTTCATCACTGTTTCGTCATGTAAACATGCTACTTACACTCAAAAACTCCTCCTTCGAGAGAAACCGGATGAAGAAATGCATGTTGGCAGAGGGTTACAACAAACACTGGAGCAGAAAAAAGATACGAGCCGACTTCTCGTCGAAACTACGAAAGAAATCCGATGTGTTTTGCTTCGTTTCCGGTCTGTATTGCACATTGAAACCACACTCCTTGAACTAAACTCCTCGCTGCTCGCCTCAAGGACCTGCGGCACAGCTTATCCATAGATAAATAATCCTCTTGTAAATAAATAAATATCTAAATAAATCATCTCATGAGAAGAAATATACATAAGTAACAAAGACAACAAACGAGTCAGCAGACGGCGTGCTTCAGTAAATCAGACGGCGGTCGTGTTGGGTTATGATACGCTGACGGGCAGTTGAAGGGGAGCGTCCTCACTGTGGAAAATCTATCAAAATCTAATCCGCTAAATTTAATCTACGACTACCAGCTCTACTGAGACGATTCTAACCATCGTTTAGAAGTACAAAAAAATCGACCTCGGCTATATCTGCAAGGAAAAGGTACAAAATCGTTTTTAGAAAGTTTACAAAGTATAGTTAGAGAAGGGTAAACTCATCCAATCCAGCTGATATTAGCATGTTAATAACAAACGCCACTTGGATAGCACTTATCAGAGTACAATGTCCTCACAGATATATTATTTAATGTGACTGATATTAGGCAGTGAATATTATTATTAACGTTGAATGTGATCATAAATCAACTCTTTGTCATGTAGAAACGGATGCTGGACTCTTGATGCTTCTAAGCTAAATGTTAAGTAGACAGTCCTCCGTCACACCTGTCACCTGTCGTGTTTTTTATCCACTTATAGTGTTTTGATGTGAGTTGTTGAGCTTTGGAGACATCAGCTGTAGATGTGTCTGTCTTCTGTACAGTATAATGGAGCAAGATGACACTCGGCTTGTAGTTCAAAACGCCAAAAGACTGAACGATCATGACTGGAGGCTGGAGACATTAATGAGCTGTGACGTTGGCTAGCTCAGTGGAGATGAGTTGTTGGGCGTAGTTTGGTAGAAAGAAAATAGTTCCTACAAGGCCTCAGTCAGTAAAAATATAATGTTATCTGTCAAATTCATCTCTAGTATTCAACTTTATAGTGAGTTTTGTCTCTTCTGTGGCA
The DNA here is from genome assembly GCA_039737535.1 of Lagodon rhomboides. Taxonomy (NCBI): domain Eukaryota; kingdom Metazoa; phylum Chordata; class Actinopteri; order Spariformes; family Sparidae; genus Lagodon; species Lagodon rhomboides. The sequence goes on from CM077787.1 coordinate 3,279,626, forward strand.
AATAAATTAGCCACAGCAGCACAAAAGCGAACAAAATGAATTGAAATTACTGCTACCTACTATGACAAAGCGAAGACAGACATTACATGTGTATTTTTAACATGATATCAGTATTTCAATTTTAGATATCATGGTTATCGTCACATTAAACTGGTCACAACAAGGTCTGTGGATTAAGGAAGAAGCTCAGCGGCACATAGATTAAAGCCTTAAAGCATAGCCATTTAATAAAGGTCTGTGGATTATCTTGAGTAACCGGGACATGATTTTTGGAAAGAGACGTTGTTGTTGAGTTCTTCAAATTCATTATTTTAGCACTTTAAGCACCACAAGCCGAGTGACATCCAGCTCCAGTATGATGGAGTGAAGGCAGACGTCTCTACAGCTGATAGCTCCAAAACAATCCAGATAAATAACACCACAGGTAAGTTTGGCTGCGGACTGTCCCTTTAACTTTATCATCATACTATCGCTACATCTGCTGTGACATTTTCTTTCCTGCACTGACGTTTCAGCTTCATGATGTCCTCAGTGTCGGAGTCATGAAGCTGAAGCGTCTGTGTGTAAACGTCGCAGCCAGTCGGAGGCTGTCTGCTGGAGGTCGATGCTTCCGCTGGTCTGCAGCTCTCTAGTTTTGGTTTAGTCGTTTCAGTAGCTTGTGAACATTTTACTTCATGTTCCAACTCCGCCATGCAATACTGAGCAACACATACATGCCGTGAAGGGCAGAGTTTTCTAAAGCGTAATGAAACTATGGTACTGTGTCTGTGATTTGACCCGATAATGACGCTGCTGCTCGGCCACAGAGCTCCTGTCAGCTGTCTGCAGAGCTCAGCACTGTCAGCTGCTGGCCTGCAGACTGTAAACACAGCCTGGAGAACATAGACCTTAGTTATTTTAAACAATGTGCAGACTTTCCGTTAAAATGGGAAGTCATTTTTTTTTTAGCATGTCTGGTGCTTTTATTGTGCTCTAAGCACAGACGATCAGGCAGGAACAGATTACAACCATCCCTCCCTCTTCACCTGGATCCAGTGTCACATCAGAGCTGCAGACAGCTCATAGTTTCCTTCTATTGCACACTAATAGCTCGTTTAACTACAGAATAAAGAAACACACAGCACAGTGTGTTTTAGTAACATCAGATAAAGTGCAGCCTGCACAGTTTGCACAGCTGAAAGCTTCAATACTAGATTTTTACTTGAGACTTTGTCCTTAAGGCATTGTACGGCTGCTGTCTTGAAGCGTCGGCGTGGTTTAGACGAGCATCCTGCAGCCTAACTAATGTGCAGATTAAGATCTCGTGTGTCTTGTTAATTTTTCTAAATGATTTAAACTGTCTCTGAAAGTGAGCTAACACTGTAAAAAGCCTTCTTCAAACCGCCCATGCGTGTTCGTCTGCCCGTGCTGCCGCTGCCGTCACGTACAGTAATGGGTTAGTCTGTCAGGAAACATGCCACAGTAATGGATTAGTCTGTCACTAATGACACAGCGATGACTGACTGTCGCTCAGCGTCTGCGCTCAGATCTCAGTCCTCGTGCTGCGATCACACATTTGGTCCTTCTGAGGAGGAAAACGTCCTTTTTGTTCCTCCGCTGGATCGAACACGTCTCCGTCTGTACGCAGGAAGAAGATTTAACGTCCAGAACCGGCTGAGTCCACTGAGCAGACGCACAAATGCAGGGATGTCATTTACAGGTGGATTTTCCCTTTAACATAGTTTATGTGTAGATGTTTCTGGCTATACATGCAGAAATAATCCCTCAGTGTGATATACAAAGCTCTGTCAGAGGGGAACGGAGGACTCTGGGGAGGTATGGCTCTTTAAAAACTTCTCTCCTCTCTTATTTCACTCGTTTCATTTGTTTGGTCAGCTGAGACTTTAGTCGTCACTTTTCTAATGTTTGGGAATCTGTTCCAGTCTTCGCCTGAATTTGAGAAAAAACTGAAGCTTTTCTGACTGCAGAAATAATTTGACTTTCTGTGGGGATCATTTTTTCCTCCCTCTCTGACTCTGTAGGCGTCTGGCTGCTGAAAACACTTCACTCTATGTACACTGGATCTGACTATTTACAGCACGTTGTGGAGAAGAACCGCCTTCTGTACAGTGTGTCTGACCAGCTTCACCTGGAGTAAACAAACTTAATGTAATTGTTATTGTAAACATTCCACTCTTTTTTTTTCCCACAATGCTCCACCTCGTTGTGGAGGAACGTGAAGCTGTACCAGAGGAGAGGCGGCGGGGACAAACAGGATCATTTTGTCCGGCGTGCACAGGTTTCTGTTGCATCCTCCTCTCTGTCAGCGGGTCTGATGTCACAGGACAGCTCCTCCAATCACATCCCGACTTTAAATCAACTCTAGTCAACAACTTCTCGATCACTTTCTTCCTCTCTCCGTCTTCTCTCTGCTAACTCTGCTGAAATAAACCTTTTGTGTTCACACTTCTCTCCCCTCACAAACACTTCCTCTCGCCCTTCATCATGCCTGTCACTGATCGTGTGTGTTTACGGTCTGTTTCCACATGCGTACATATAAAGTGTGTGTGTGTGTGTGTGTGAACATGTATCTGAAGTATTTTTAGCATCCCTGCATCGCAGACCAGGACACCTCCAGGCTGCAGCGGACGCTTGAAAAGATGAATCTTGTTTCGTGTCGAACTGTGGGCCGAATGTTGAAGTACATGTGTGTGTCGCTGTGCAGGATTCTTCCACAGCTCTTCGTCGTCGCGCGTTTTAAAAGCCGTTGATGTGGCAGTAGGCCTCCAGGCTGGAGAAGAGGATGTAGAGGAACCACAGGCCCAGGAACAGCAGGGTGGTGAGGATGCGGGGGACCCTCGGGCCGCCGAGCTCGCCGCCGATGGAGGGCCGGCGTCTGAACAGCAGCACGGCCATGCAGATGAAAGCGAAGATGGTGAAGAGCGTGACGGAGAAGGCCAGCGAGCCCGGGTCCACGCGGAACTCCTCGCCTTTGATCCTCCAGTAGATGGCGGCCACCGACCACGCCACGCCGATCCCCAGGAACACGTTCACGGCGTTGCTGCCGGTCACGTTACCGACGGACGCATCGGCGTGCTGGTCCTGCATGGCGGCGACTTTACTGGCAAAAGTGTCTGGGATGAGAGAGAGAGAGAGAGAGAGAGAGAGGAGGAAGGAGAGAGGAGGAGGAAGGAGAGAGAGGAGAGAGGGAGAGGGAGGAGAGAGAGAGAGGAAGGAGAGAGAGGAGGAGGAGAGAGAGGAGGAGAGAGAGGGAGGAAGAGAGGAGGGGGAGGAAGAGAGAGAGAGGGAGGAAGGAGAGAGGAAGGAGGAGAGAGGGGAGGATGGAGAGAGAGGGAGGAAGGAGAGAGAGAGGGAGAGAGAGAGAGAGAGAGAGAGAGAGAGAGAGAGAGAGAGAGAGAGAGAGGAGGAGAGAGGGGAGGAAGGAGAGAGAGGGAGGAAGGAGAGAGAGGGAGGAGAGAGAGAGAGAGAGGAGAGAGAGAGAGAGAGAGGGGGAGGAAGGAGAGGGAGGAAGGAGAGAGGGGGAAGGAGAGAGAGGGAGAGGAGAGAGGGGGAGGAAGGAGAGAGAGGAGGGAGGAGAGAGAGAGAGAGAGAGAGAGAGAGAGAGAGAGGAGAGAGAGGGAGGAAGGAGGGGAGGAGGAGAGAGAGGGAGGAAGGAGAGGAGGAGGAGAGAGAGAGAGAGAGAGAGAGAGAGAGAGGGAGGAGGGAGGAGGAGAGAGAGGGAGGGAGGAGAGAGGGAGGAGGAGAGAGAGAGGGAGGAAGGAGAGAGAGGGAGGGAGAGAGAGAGGAGGGAGGAAGGAGAGAGAGGGAGGAAGGAGAGAGGGGGAGGAAGGAGAGAGAGGGAGGAAGGAGAGAGGGGGAGGAAGGAGAGAGGGGGAGGAGGGAGAGAGGGGGAGGAAGGAGAGAGGGGGAGGAAGGAGAGAGGGGGAGGATGGAGAGAGAGGGAGGAAGGAGAGAGAGGAGGGAGGAGAGAGGGGAGAGAGAGAGGGAGGAGGGAGGAGAGAGAGGGGGAGGAAGGAGAGAGAGGGGGAGGAAGGAGAGAGGGGGAGGAAGGAGGGAGAGGGGGAGGGAGGAGAGAGAGGGGGAGGAAGGAGAGAGGGGAGGAAGGAGAGAGGGGAGAGAGAGAGGGAGGAAGGAGAGAGAGGGAGGAAGGAGAGAGAGGGAGGAAGGAGAGAGAGGGAGGAAGGAGAGGGAGGAAGGAGAGAGGGGGAGGAAGGAGAGAGAGAGAGAGAGAGAGAGAGAGAGAGAGAGAGAGAGAGAGAGAGAGAGAGAGAGTAAATGAGTAAATGAGTAAATCATCTTCACACATCCAGAGGAAGCCTGTCAGGGACGGATTCAGTCTTCAATAAGCTGAATTCACAGCTGCACGCCGTAAATCACAGACACGAGCAGATGAAACAAAGCACCTTGGCCCAGGTCGTCAGGAGGCCTCGGGGCCAGAGCGTCTATTCAGAGTGAGCGTTAATATTTCTCTGTCAATCACACGACTACAATAGACACAAAATGACACAATGGAACAACAAAGAGGCATAAAAAGTGGACAAAAAATGAATATGAGGAGACACAAAAGTAGCACAAAGAGACACAAAAGTACAATAACGAGTATAACAAAGTATAACAAAGAGATGGAAAGTGCCATAATGAAACACAACAGTACAACAGAGACAAAGAACATCGACACAGAGGTGTCTGTTCTGCTGAGAGACAAAGACGCCCTTTGTCTCTGGACACACGTCTGTTGTCTCATGATGTGTTCATGTTGTCTCTTTAACACTTTACTCTGCACATTCTCTTCATGCTTCAGTGAAGCAGTCAGGTGCAGGAAAGACGACATGCTGGCAGTTTTTCCAGGAACAAGTCTCAGGTGTGTCGGGAAATCTGATGAAGACACACTGTGGCAGGTTGAGCAGCAGGTAGATCCACCTCTGTTTGATAACAGGGCGTTTGAGGATCCTCCCGTCACACCTTCACAGGTGTTGACCATCAGGGAGTGTAAATGTTAATTCAGATCTGACTGAGTGGATTCTGAATATGTTGACAGACGGGTTCCAGTCTGCCCGGTCGGTATCACTGGGGTTTGTTCTTTCTCACAGTCCTTATAAATAAAGGTCATATTTGCTGTGTGATTATTTAATTGTGATTATCAGGACAAGACGTCACTCATCTGGAAGACACAATGGTAAAACAAAGAGATACAAAAGACGTCCCTCACCTGGAATAGAAGTTCCCAGAGCCACGAACACCACGGCGGTCACGGTGTCCCGCAGCCCCACGGTGCAGCCGAAGTGCGACGCCAGATCTCCGATGAAGGCGGTGAGGAGGCCGATGGCGCTGATGGAGACCAGGAAACAGGCCCAGCCGTTCCAGTACTCTGTGGGCGGGACGCAGGCGAACAGGACCTTCCAGAAGACGGTGAGGAAATGCATGACGTAATCGTAGCAAGATGGCAGGCGCCCCTCGCGGCCCTCCTCGTCGTCATCGCCGTCACCTGAGGGGAAGAGAAACAGGAGGATTATCAGGCGACATCATCATCTCACAGATCATCGCTGGAACACTGATTCTTTTAATGGTGTAAATGTTTTTTTTATTGTTTTTAATTGATGCTCTCTATTCTTGCTTTCTCCTTTGTTGCTGTAATTTTGCACATTTCCCCTTTGTGGGACCGATAAAGGATTATCGTATCGTACCGTATCTTATTGTATCTTATTGTATCGTATTGTATCGTATTGTATCGTATCGTATCTTATTGTATCGTATCTTATTGTATCGTATTGTATCTTATTGTATCGTATCGTATCTTATTGTATCGTATTGTATCGTATCGTATCTTATTGTATCGTATTGTATCTTATTGTATCGTATTGTATCGTATCTTATTGTATCGTATCTTATTGTATCGTATTGTATCTTATTGTATCGTATCTTATTGTATTGTATCTTATTGTATCGTATCGTATCTTATTGTATCGTATCTTATTGTATTGTATCTTATTGTATCGTATTGTATCTTATTGTATCGTATCGTATCTTATTGTATCGTATTGTATCGTATCTTATTGTATCGTATCTTATTGTATCGTATCGTATCTTATTGTATCGTATTGTATCGTATCGTATCGTATCGTATCGTATTGTATCGCATCTTATTATATCGTATCTTATTGTATCGTATTCGTATCTTATTGTATCGTATTGTATCGTATCTTATTGTATCGTATCTTATTGTATCTTATTGTATCGTATCTTATTGTATCGTATCGTATTGTATCGTATCGTATTGTGTCATATTGTATCGTAATCGTATCTTATTGTATCGTATCGTATCGTATTGTATCTTATCTGTTTTCTCTTCCGACCAGGACTTTAAAAAATAACGTGTGTGTGTCAATATGCTGTCAGAAAGATGAGAGAGCAGGAAACCACAGCTGGTACCGGAGTGTTGATTCTGCAGACAATGACACAGTTTCATATATTCAGAACTGATAAGAATCAATATTTTGAATCGATCTCCATCCAGCCACAGGACAGAGCTGTGTGTCGTCCTCCAGTCACCTGTCAGTATGAAGCATCCACTTCCTCTCTGGTGCTTTGTGCCTTTGTTTTCCAGCCTCTTCTACCAGAACCAGAACATAAAGTCAAATCTGAATCTGATCCATGTTTACCTGTGAACTCTCAGCTGCTCATTTCTGCCTGTAGTGAACCAGTTTGTCCACTAGATGGCGACCTTGAATAACAAATCGTGGATCTTGGTGCATAATTGATATTCTCTAATTCTGTGACATAACGTGATTCACATGATGTTTAAGTCAGATAAGCAGAGCGGGTTGTAAAGCTGAGTCAACACGAGGACATTAACTGAAAGATTAGAGGGTTTAAGTCCTTCACAACCACTTTATGAGCTTTATCGACCCAAAGGACAAATCCAGACTACGTTACATGAGGCTCAGGAGGTTTGATGCCCTTCAGCGAGTCATAATCTGTGGTTGATATTTATTATTGGACTGCTGTACATTCAGAGGTGGAGGGATCACAGCGTTAATACCTGATACTTGATGATATAATGTTGTATGTTTTAGGTTGATATTGACTGAAAAACAAAGCTTGAGCAGAGTCTAAGTGTTCCCTGAAGGAACCTTTACTTTGTGTTTCCTCTAAAAACACTCCTGTAATTAACTGTGAACGTCTCAGAGAGGCGACAGAGACCTTTCTGCTCAGAGTAAATACACGTATTCATCCTCATTTGCTCCATGTGCTCGTCTCCAAAACCAGTTTTTTAGTATTTTAATTAGGATGTCTGACGTTCAGTCTGAACCAAGAGCCCGCAGAGACCTGGTTCAATACCGGGCCAGACAACTTAACAACTTCCATATAAATGAGTGGAAGCTCCGGTTTACACTGCAGCAACAACAATCCTGCAGAGTGTGTGTGACACTGCGAGCCGAGGAGGGTTTCAGGCCTTGTTTCAGATCTAATCAGGCTCTGTGGTGATTAGCGCCGGGTCGAGCTGCAGAATGGGACGACACAACTGGGAGCGAATCATCATTAAGTCGGCCTGCGGAGCGTCTGGTTTCCAGCTCCAGGCGCCCAGTGTGGGAGCAGCAGATCTTCCAGAGAGCCTTTCTCCATCCACAACGAGTTTGCAGAGTATTTTTCCCCTCAGCAACTCGAACTGAAACAATCTAGACGGATAAAAATCTCTGCAGGTGAGAGGAAACATTTGGATTCTGTATTTTGGGGTGAACTGACCCTTTATAAGTAATTCATGAAAGTTAATCACACCTACAGCAGTTGTTGTGAGTGTCTCCTCCTGACACACACACACACACACACACACACACACACACACACACACACACACAGCTCACCTGCGCTGACAGTGACCGCCTCCACAAACTGCTCCCTCCAGGAGTGCGTGCCGATCACCAGCGCCAGGTTGGTCTTCTTAATGAGCTTGTCGACGGTGCTCTGCCAATCAGAAGCAGACAACACACTTCATTAGCAACCAATTAGAGCACAGCGGACAGGTAGACAGCGTCGCTCAGGTGGGACGGAGCTCGTTAGTCACATGGAGTCATGTGGAGGAATCTGACGCTTCCATTGTTTTTATTGTCTTGAGTTAAAAATGAGAAAACTCACCAAAATCTAAACGTGTTGTCAGCACGATAGTGTGAAAGATGCAGTCGTGAAACTTTACAGGTGTGCAGCTGAGATCAAAATGAAGGTGGAGGTGGAGGTCAGGTGTGGTCTGATGTAATAATGTCATCAAAAACAGGTCAGATGTTGATGATGTCGTGCAGGTGTGTGGGAGTGTCGTCATGATATTCACGCTAACATGTCAGGAAATATTGATATTGTGTTAATAATAAACATGATAAAACATCTGAATGATCCAGTGAAGGTGCATCTTTTGTTTTAGGAGTTTATCTGGTTGCATTTTAACAGTAATAGTGGAGAGTAATTGTTTTTTCATACACTGCTACAGTTACTTCAGGTCTCGTCCGCCCAACACTCACAACATACTCAACATAAAGTAAACAAAGTTAAAAACTAATTTTGCTTGCTTGCATTTCTTTTTTAAATTCTCAATAGATATCGTGATAATATTTATAATTTATAGTTAATCTGTCCGGTCAGTAGAACCGTGTGTTACCTGTTTACTGCAAAACTAGAGAAATCTGTTTTATTTGATCACCTGTCGATATAACTTACAGGAGAGAGTCAGAGTGAGGAAGTAGGTCAGCGAATAAGACAACATTTAAACATCCGGATGGTCAAGGATTACAATTATACCATATGTGTGAAGGATGATACTGAAGCCCCGTTTACACGAAGGGAAAACGCAGATATTTCCAGGCGGTTTGGCCTCTCATTTACACGAAAACCCCGTTTTTATCACAGAAAACGATTATTTCTAAAAACTGCGGGCAAAGTGGAGAATTTGGAAAACTCCGGTTATGTGTTGTCGTGTCAGCTGGGAGAAACGGGGTTTTAGCTTCTCACGCTCATTAGGCTATGCGCCAGAAAATGCTTAACGTCATGTGAGCGTTGTTTTGAAAGGAACAGGAAGTCGCTCGTGTTATTCGTTGTTGTTGATTCTGAGGATTCTGATTGGCTTGCATGGCTTTATCCTTCTCCCTACACTGCCGCCCAGAGGTTTGGCAGAGTTATAACGGCGCTCGACGTCGTATTTATGCGGGTTGATGGAAATGACAACTTTTTTGAAAACGATGTTGTGTGCACGATGTTATTTTTGAAATCGGAGGGGGGAAATATTCGTTTCTCTAAATACCCTGCTATGTATAAACGTGGGCTGAATGGATGAGGTCAACCTGACTGTGGTATGAAACAGAGGATCCCAAACCTTTTCTGCAGGTAGATAACAACATCTTCACACCTACACGCACACATTCACTCCTACAGAAATTATTTTAAACATTATAATTAACACAGAACGGTAACTTCAGTGTGACGTCTCAACAAATCAGACTAAATAAGGAACATTTCACCTTCGTAGAGGAAGCATTAAAAGTGCAGCATGCGTCACACTACGGCAGCTCGCTGGGAACAAACAGAAACCTGAACATTTTCTCTGCAAGAAATAACGTCGTTGTTGATGTAGATTCATCACCTGCTTCATGTTAATGATGTCGTATATGGTATCATTGTCATTGTAAGAGTAGAGACACCTTCTCTGCTCGCTGTGATGTTTGTTCAGGAGACATCAAGCAGAATACATAATGAAGAACGCCCCCAGGCATTTTTCTGCGAATGTTCAGGATCTATACGTGTCAGAGTCTTTATCATCACTGCACCGTGAACTACACTGTGATTACAGAAGAGAATCAGGCAGCCGCCAAACAACACAACAGATTTAATAATAGATAAAGCTCGCAGTGTAAGTAACCTCCTGTTACACCTGCTCTCTGATTCTCTGCTTTATTTGCAGAGGATTTGATTTCCCGCCCGTCGAGAAGCCTGCGATCATCTCAGCACGATAAAGCTGCGCTCGTACCGGAGTTTAAACCGCTTCAGTCGAGACAACAGGGAGGCAGAAATATTAAAAACATGTTTGTCTGCAGCTGCACGGAGGGAAAAACTTAATACTCTTGTTTGTTTAACCACAAATACACAAAATGAGCCGACAACACAACCTTCCTGCCTCTCACTCACACACACATCGCTGCTCTCTTTCATTTATTCATCTGTTTCTGTTCATTTATTTGTTCACACAGCTGACGGAGCCTCACATCGATCTCCTGTGTGCTAAATGCCAATCACACTGAATCACATTATTCCTCCACTTAGTCCTCACCGACCACAAATCATATCAGACAGGACCGAACAGTCAGCTGACTTTGTTCTCAGACAGGACGAGAATATTGAATTTACGTGGACGGTGTCGAGAGTGACGGCTCTCATTTATCTGGTTTGTTGATGGTGTTTGTTCTCACTTCTCGCCTCCTGTAATGAATTCGATCCAACTACTGTTGGTTATTAACTGGCTGAACATGAGGCGATGTTTGATTTGTTGGCTTGAACTTCTGGGAATCTGGTTGTTTTAGTTCGAACTCTACGTTGGTTATTTTTCAGGCTGATTCCAGGATCTTTATAGACGCGATACATTAAATTTGACTCGTTTTAGCCCCAAAATAAACAAAAAAAAGATTGATAACTGTCTGTTTAATGGTTGAGAATATTCTTTTACAAAACCCACTGGATTATTTGAAAATGCACCGTCGCAATGCTGTTGTTTTTCTTAGCTCACAAAATGTTTGTAAAATACAAAGAAAATGAGACAAAGATATGTCGGGAAATAACAGGTGCAGAAAATAAAACTGGAAGGTTAAAAGAATAAATACAATGTCGGACCTGGACGCAGCCCTGAGTGGAACAGCTGGACTAAATTTGGAAGGACATTCACTCGATGGAGAGCGCTCTGGTGACCAGTCAAAGTCTGTGCCCCTGTTGAAATGTGTTTCCTCGCAGCACTGAGACTTTCTACGAGATCGGTAATGCCGTTTTTCCACCGACAGTACCAGCTCGCCTCGGCTCAGCGTGGCTCTACTTGGTTTGGTTTCAGACGTGTTGCGTTTCCATCTAGAATTAGTATCTCATCAACGTGGGCGGGTCGTCATCAACGTGGGCGGGTCGTCATCAACGTGGGCGGGTCGTCATCAACGTGGGCGGGTCGTCATCAACGTGGGCGGGTCGTCATCAACGTGGGCGGGTCGTCATCAACGTGGGCGGGTCGTCATCAGTGACGTACTTATCCACGCGACACATAAACAGGGCTAGCTGTGGGCGACGCAAAACACGTCCACCTTTTCATTTCCTGTCGCACCATCGAGCTCGTTCTGGATGCGTCTTCAGCGACAACACTCAGGAGCGTCTCCACCTCTGCCACGGTCCACGCCGTGTTCCTGCGCGTTGTTCCTTCCATGTAATCGCTATGTTGACTGAACGCAGATGCTAGTTTTTAAAGGTAGCGGGTGTCGGGCTCGGACGTCGCGCTCGTCATGAGTCGTCAAGCGGCGTCGCTCTCTGTCCAATCAGTGGCCGGCTGCCAGCTTACGTCACACAGAAGTATCAGCTCAGCTCGGTTGGAACTTATACGGAGGTGATACTAAAAAAGCTCCACTTTAGCAGGTACCAGGTACCAGATTTCAGTAATGGGAACGCAAAAAAGGCGAGCTGAGTCGAGGCGAGGCGAGCTGGTACTGTCGGTGGAAAAACGGCGTTAGAAACAAAACCTGCCTGCTTATTAATACAACCGAATGTTTAACTCAGTGTAGATCAGGGATTCAAGTCAAACTGGGATTGTTGATGTCGCTCACGCTGTCTTCGTGACATCGACACCAAAATTGAAACCACAGGAGATCAAACTAAAGAATAGAAAGTAAAGGGGACTGTGGTGATATTTACTGTGTGTTGGAGTGAATTTAATGATTTCTGGGCTTATAAAACTTGTGAACCGCTCGCTGCTTTAATTACACACCTGAGTGCTGACGACAGGAACGGATTAAAATCTCTCATGCTGCTCTTCACACAAACTCCGGGGTGTAAAACACTTCTTCTCCCAACGCTGCATATGATTTAGTTCACAGGAAGTCGACCACACGCGAGGGAACTGAAACATTTCCTCAATTAGGATTATCTGAATTTTCTTAAGAGTAACTCGAACAGATGGACTGGTAGTGTAGCCTTCTGTGTGTTGGACGATTAGTGAATTGAGTGGCAGGCGATGGGAGATACACAGTTCAAATATTTGTATTTTCTCGCAGTGCGCTTCCTCTCGTTTTGCTCTTCGTGCACAGATGGCGCTCGGCCCGAGGTGCAGCTCATGTCCGCCGTGAGAGTTTGAGTTTCTGCACGCCTCGAGCTCGCTGCTGTATCGAGGGCAACTCGTGCATGTTCAATAATTCAAACCCATATTAGACCGGCCCGCTGAGAGGGTCACGACCCCGGATCACTCGTGTGAAGACGAGTGTGAAAGTGGATTATATAACAGAGCAGAAACGCATCCTGCTGCCAGCACTCCAACTATCAAGCGTCCACGTTCCTGTTCTGGGCTTCGGGGGAGAAATGTTCAGCTTCCCTCGGACAGCTCTGCTTCTCTGCTGCTTCAGAAGATGACAGATTTATCTCTGCCAGTTTTATTTTCTTATTATTTTCAACTGCACAAAATGATCTGGTTAAGTAATAAACCTTGAGACGGTGGGATAGCGTCAGTAAATCTTTAGTCTGACTCATCGGATGGAGGCTGTTGGTATGAAGCCCGCCGTCGACTATTTCTGTCATAAATTTATAAAAACCTGGATGCCAAATGTAAAAAGATGATGAGAGAGATGAGAATTGTTCGTTCGACGAAGAAGTTCTCCAGGTTTACTTCCTGGTTACGAGGCAGACAGATCTTTAAACTGCTTTTCTGGGCTTGGGGAAAGTTTAACAAATATTAAACTCACAGCGAATCAAAAATTCATATCGGAGTAATAATTAAAATGGTTTGCAGTTTGAGGTTTTTTGAACAGTTTTCCAGAAGTCTCTTCTGTGATGATGCTCTACGGGGAAAATGGTTTTCAGGCAAAACTGGAAGAAGCAAAGCGAAGCAGCACCGAGGTCTGAATAAGTTAGCATCCTCCTTCCTCCTGCTACGGCGGCGTGAAGGTTAGAGACGTGAGCTTGTGAGGGGTTGCTGGTTCAAATCGAGCAGCTTCCAGGTGTGAATGTGATCAAGACGCTCCTGAGAAAGACACTGAAGTCTCTCTCAAACACCAACATCACCAAGCGAGCAGCTGTTACTCTTTCTTGTCTCCACAATACGACTGTGATTGTTTTAAACACGTGGTAATTTCTCTCAATCAAACCAAAACAAAAGATGTAAGCACTGTGGGATGATGGGAGTTGTTGTCTTCATTGTCAAACAACATGATGAACATGTATCTGACCTGAGTCACAGGCGAGGTAAGATTTATTCACGATACGTTTAGTTTCTGACTCTCTGACCTTCCGAAAAATGATAGATTTCTCTGTGTTTGAACATCGTTGGAAACATTTGTGATAATGTAGCACGACTCAACAAAATATATAAGAAACATCTAGTCGTTTTTAGACATTTAAAAGCAGAAGTGTAACATATATCTTTTTAGAAATGCGTTTTCTTCCACCTTTACCAGAATGATGCAGTCTGCAGACAGACGGATACGTCATCAACACAAAGAGGAAAGTTAAATAAATGAGTTGTGCACCTTGAACTCGTACGACTCCTCGATGACGACCTCCAGCCGGCTGTGCTCTCCCAGGATGGGCTTCCCCATCTCAGCTATCCTCCGAGCCTCCTCCTCCTCCGAGCTCATCTGCCCCTCCGCCCCCTCTGTGGGAGGAAGGGAGGAGGGAGGAGAGAGGAGGAGGGAGGAGAGAGGGGGAGGAGAAGAGGGGAGGAGAGAGGGGGAGGAAGGAGAGGAGAGGGGGAGGAAGGAGAGAGAGGGAGGAAGGAGAGAGGAGGGAGGAAGGAGAGAGAGGGAGGAAGGAGAGGAGAGGGAGGGAGGAGAGAGGAGGGAGGAAGGAGAGAGGGGGAGGAAGAAGAGGAGAGGGGGAGGAAGGAGAGAGAGGGAAGGAAGGAGAGAGGCGGGAAGGAAGGAGAGAGAGGGAGGAAGGAGAGGAGAGGGAGGGAGGAGAGAGGAGGGAGGAAGGAGAGAGGGGAGGAAGGAGAGGAGAGAGGAGGAAGGAGAGAGGGAGGAAGGAGAAGAGAGGGGAGGAAGGAGAGAGGGAGGAAGGAGGGGGAGAGAGAGGGAGGAAGGAGAGAGGAGGGAGGAGAGAGGGGTAGGAAGGAGAGAGGAGGGAGGAGAGAGGGGAGGAAGGAGAGAGGGGGAGGAGAGAGAGAGGGAGGAAGGAGAGAGGAGGAGGGAGGAGAGAGGGAGGAAGGAGAGAGAGGGGAGGAGAGAGAGGAGGGAGGAGAGGAGGGAGGAAGGAGAGAGAGGGAGGAGAGAGAGGGAGGAAGGAGAGAGAGGGAGGAGAGAGAGGGAGGAAGGAGAGAGAGGGAGGAGAGAGAGGGAGGAAGGAGAGGAGGGAGGAAGGAGAGAGAGGGAGGAGAGAGAGGGAGGAAGGAGAGAGGAGAGAGGAGGGAGGAGAGAGAGGGAGGAGAGAGAGAGGCGGAGGAAGGAGAGAGAGGGAGGAAGGAGAGAGGGAGGAAGGAGAGAGGGGGAGGAAGGAGAGAGGAGGGAGGAGAGAGAGGGAGGAAGGAGAGAGGAGGGAGGAGAGAGGGGGAGGAAGGAGAGAGGGGGAGGAAGGAGAGAGGAGGGAGGAAGGAGAGAGGAGGGAGGAGGAGGAGGGAGGAGAGAGGGGAGGAAGGAGAGAGGGGAGAGAGAGGGGGAGTTAGGAGAGGAGAGAGGAAGGAGAGAGAGGGAGGAAGGAGAGAGGAGGGAGGAGAGAGGGGAGGAAGGAGAGAGGTGGAAGGAGAGAGGGGGAGGAAGGAGGGAGGAGAGAGGGAGGAAGGAGAGAGGAGGGAGGAGAGAGAGGTGGAGGGAGGAGAGAGAGGGAGGAAGGAGAGGATAGGGGGAGGAAGGAGAGAGGAGGAGGGAGGAGAGAGGAGGGAGGAGAGAGAGGGAGGAAGGAGAGAGGAGGGAGGAGAGAGGAGGAGGAAGTAGAGCGAGGAGGAAGGAGAGAGGGAGGAAGGAGAGGAGAGGGGGAGGAAGGAGAGAGGAGGGAGGAGAGAGAGGGAGGAAGGAGAGGAGAGGGGGAGGAAGGAGAGAGGAGGGAGGAGAGAGAGAGGAGGGAGGAGAGAGAGAGGAGGGAGGAGAGAGGGGGAGGAAGGAGAGGAGAGAGGAAGGAGAGAGGGGGAGGAAGGAGAGAGAGGAAGGAAGGAGAAGTGAAGGAAACAATGAGGACACCAGCAGCGAGTTTGGAGAGAAACTCAAATGTCACAGATATTTCCAGTTCTCCCTCCATCAATAATAGATCATGAGTCAGCATTTTATTTCGAGCTGCGCTAAATCACCTGTGTGCATCAACGCATCAGTGTGTGTGTGTGTGTGTGTTCTCACACAGCGTGGGAGAGGGCCATGAGAAGATGACAGATGGACGATGTGTGTGTGTGTGTGTGTGTGTGTGTGTGTGTGTGGAAGCAGAAAAACAACAACACGGCGACACAGAAAGATTAGAGAGGTGGATCTACAGAGACGAGCGAGGGAGGAAAGTTTCCTCCAAACTGTCAACGCTCGGTCGGTTTCTGCAGAAGTGATTCTGCTGCAGGTGAACGTACGACGAGCTGCGACGTAAACAAGCTGTGGCCTTAACGCTGCGACACAGGGAGGGTGAGACGGAGACGACAGCAGGGAGGTGAGCATGTTGTTAGCAGGAGCATCACGCCGGATTATTCTGCATCATTTCACACTTTGCCATTTTTTAGTCTGAAACAGCCAAATGTGCACGATGAAAAGAGTTTTTTTGGTTTTACAATTAGACAATTAACCAATTACAAAAAAGAATATTGCCCATCATTATTTCCAAGAGCCAAAGGTAACGTCTGCATACGACTGTTTCTATCCTACCAACCCGTCCTCTTCAGGAAAACGACCATATTGTTGAAAATACGTTTTATTCCCTCCAGCGGCTGCAGTAGTTGTTACGGCTGTAGAGGAGGAAGTGAGGGGACGGATTGACCTGACCTTCATTCAGGAAACCGCTGGTTGTGTTGAGTGTGAAACCAAAAGTCAGAGTTCCTTTAACTTACTAATGTAGTGAAGTAACGTCACGTTCAATATAAATGACCTGGATAACGTATACGTTTGTGATGGAAGGTACAGAAGTAACGCAGTAACTGGAGGCCAAAACATGCTGTTCATTCTTCTTCCTCTTCTTCTTCTTCTTCTTTGTAAATGCTGCGGTCGTGGAGTCAATCAGTGGCTTCATATCATTAAAATGTGTATATATCGGTAAACGCTGCACGTCACGGCTTCGTCTTCTGTCTGTATTATGCCGTTTTTCCACCGACAGTACCAGCTCGCCTCGCCTCGGCTCAGCGTGGCTCTACTTGGTTTGGTTTCAGACTCGTTGCAAAGGAGAGAGGGGGGGAGGAAGGAGAGAGAGGGGGAGGAAGAGAGAGAGGGAGAGGAAGGAGAGAGAGGGGGGAAGGAGAGGAGAGGGGGAGGAAGGAGAGAGGAGGGAGGAGACAGTGGGGGAGGAAGGAGAGAGGAGGAAGGAGAGAGGGGAGGAAGGAGAGAGAGGGAGGAAGGAGAGAGAGGGAGGAAGGAGAGAGAGGGAGGAAGGTGAGAGGTGGAGGAGGAGAGAGAGAGGAAGGAGAGGCTCGACTTGGTTTGGTTTCAGACGTGTTACGTTTCCATCTAGAATCAGTATCTCTTCAACGTGGGCGGGTCGTCATCAACGTGGGCGGGTCGTCTTCAACGTGGGCGGGTCGTCTTCAACGTGGGCGGGTCGTCATCAACGTGGGCGGTCGTCATCGACGTGGGCGGGTCGTCATCAGACGTGGGCGGGTCGTCATCAGTGACGTACTGATCCATGCGACACATAAACCGGGCTAGCTGTGGGCTACGCAAAACACGTACACCTTTTCATTTCCTGTCGCACCATCGAGCTCGTTCTGGATGCGTCTTCAGCGACAACACTCAGGAGCGTCTCCACCTCTGCCACGGTCCACGCCGTGTTCCTGCGCGTTGTTCCTTCCATGTAATCGCTATGTTGACTGAACGCAGATGCTAGTTTTTAAAGGTAGCGGGTGTCAGGCTCGGACGTCGCGCTCGTCATGAGTCGTCAAGTGGCGTCGCTCTCTGTCCAATCAGTGGCCGGCTGCCAGCTTACGTCACACAGAAGTATCAGCTCAGCTCGGTTGGAACTTATACGGAGGTGATACTAAAAAAGCTCCACTTTAGCAGGTACCAGGTACCAGATTTCAGTAATGGGAACGCAAAAAAGGCGAGCTGAGTCGAGGCGAGGCGAGCTGGTACTGTCGGTGGAAAAACCAACACTTCTCTCAGAGCTTCTCCTCCTCGTGTCCCTCTTGATGATCCAATCGATCCACTTGTGAGTCTCTTCTTGCCGAACAACCAGCAATTTAGAATAAGAAGGAATTAACAGTGAGAGTGTTTCGTGTCTGCTGTGAGTGGCCTTGTGAGATTACAGCCTCCCTCTCTTCAGAGTCGGTCCGTGTCTAATCATCAGAGGACTGTGAGAGTGCAGCAGCGTCCCTGCAGGATCCACCGACACTATTCAAAAACAAACATCCTTCCAGCTTTTCACCGGAGAACGAGCTCCTGCTGCGACAGTCGAGTGACTTCAGGTCTTTTAGCCTCTAAACTCTGCTGTTTTCAGGTTAAAGCTGATCGGTTGTTTTGCACTCTGGTGTCTCCAAATGGCAACGAGAGGTTTTAAAAGACTCCATCAGACAAAAACATGTGATGGATGATGAGATCTGGGTTTTTCTTTCTACCACTAGATATCAGTGAATCTTCTTCACTGGGCACTGAGGCAGAGATAAAGCATCCGGGCAGATTTCCCTCGGATACGGCACTCAGCTGTTGCTGTTCGGAGAAGAAAAACTGTTTTTCTTTCGTATATTCAGATTATTCACGAGCTCAGAGAACTCAAAGCTGATTTAAACTCCAATCAGGTGCCAGTTGGCAGCCAGACGGTGTTGGATTTAGTCAGCAGTTATGTATTTGTTGTATTAAGTTCTGTCCCAGTGCGACAGAAGATAAGGCTGTACTATTTTCAAAAATCAATGAAAGACTCTCTCAACACATCCTCATATAATAAAACGACAGACGTACCAGTCCTTCATCGTACAATCACAGTTTGCTTAGATTCAGGAAAACATTTAGGAAAACATTCTGGTCTCTTGTTTGAAAGTCCTGCACTTGTTTAACTCAACCATCCACCACATCCTCCTCTCTATGTAGACTTTGTCACACCTGATCCTCCTTTGCTGCTGTAATAACGACTACAGCCACTAGAGGTCGCTGGCCAACAAGAAGCGTAAATACAGGACAATATAAGCTGCTTTCACACCTTAATGGTGTTTTTTCTGATGAGGACAGGCTGGTGTTTCTTCAGCTCGCTCTTAAATCTGCACGATATGGTGAAAAATATCACACTGCTCGTATTTTGACAGATGTGATCACCAATCATGAACATCTGGAGAACAGAATGTGTAGGTCAGGACGTTAACTTAATCAAAATTGCAGCCTTTAATGATTTGGATATTGCTCTTGGCTATACTGGAGGTTCAATGTTGTGTCCATATGAACAAATCAAGTCCCATCTGCTCTCTGTTTGCCTCCAATACGATCATGAAAAAACACAACGTCAAACTGATCTATAATGATGAAGCACAGCCACTGCAGACTCCATGTGGTCGTCTTATTAGGCCCCGAACACGGTGATATATCTGCATCAGCACACAGTGAAAACCCCGAGTGGAGCGCCAACTCAGACAAAAACAGACAAAGCACCCATCAGCCCACCGAGCAGGGCGGAAAGAGCTGCCAGAACCGTGAGCCAGGTCATTAGCCGGGCCAGAACCAGCTGCAGGAGAAAGAAACTGTGGCGTCGGCTCGAATCTGTTCAGAAAATAGCTTGAAATGACATAAACTGGCATCATCTCCAAGCTCAGGGCTTCAAGATCCATTTAAATGATATAATCACGGATTTTAAATCTCATTGGCTACATGATGTGTCACTCATCCGGAGGTTGGCGCGTGAGTGGCTCAGGAGAGAGGGGGGCGGAGCCAGGAGTGGGTGTCCTGTCTGTGAAAGCACTCGTTGGCTGTTTCAGGCCACAGGGCGGGCATAGAAGCTCCTAACTGGTCAAATGAGGTGTCAATCAACAGGTCAGAGGTCAGCAGACATCCTGTTTACCTCCGTCATGCAGTTTATTGGTGTTTCACTGACAAATAGTGGAGTTTATAGACCGATAGACGCATAAAATAGCATCCTCGACTGCAGTTGATCCCTATTTTGTCATGATTTGCACATTTAATACTGTGTTTTGGACATTTGTGAATAAGAGAAGACAGCTTTTGTTGGATTTTGACGCACCACTGAAACACCCGGACACGTCATCGCTTAGTTGTCCAAGGTTCGTACATGCTTGTTTGTCGGCTAGTTGGTTTTTTTGTGCGTTGATTGTTTGTCATGTGCATTTTCTTTTCACGAGCAGATCAATAACTACGACTCGACACTCAATTTGAGGCATTAGCTGTGTTCGTCTTCTGTAGAACAAATAATTTATGAATCAAGAAAATAGCTGTAAGATTAACCGATAATGAAAACAATCATTAGCTGCAGTTTTGCTCAGAGTTCCTGACAAATCAAATCACGCTCGGCTCTCCGGTTTCACACAGAAGGAAAGATCAGACGGTCTTACCTTGGTTGAGCAGCAGAGCTGTGAAGGAGAACAGAGGAGGAGTTCAGTATAGAGCACATAATATATATATATAATATATAATAATAGCACACTGACGCAATCAAAGGCTCGTTCTAATAATACATCTGATAACAGATCAAACTTCTCTCTTCACAGTTGTTGTAAAGAGGCTTCACTGTTCACTCGCTCCACAAACAAACACTTCATCTATCTGTTGTTTATTCCATTAAGAGAAATCTCCTCGATCGTACGTCGGCCGCGAGGCAGCTACACCACCAGTGTTTCTGTTCACAACACGCGCTGCAGCCGTCTGACGTCTACGAAAATCCTCTGAAATTTAAATGAATCCTCGTCTCTCTGTGGATCTCAAAGTCAAGAGGAAGCGACTCCTCGTGTTGTTGTTGTTGTCGAGACAGGTAATAGATGACTCGATGGGTCCCTCAGCGTGTGTGTAGTTGTGTGTGTAGTTGTGTGTGTAGTTGTGTGTCTAATAGAAGATGGAGCTCTATTGATCCCGGTGGGTAAAGTGGGTCACTGACGCAGCGAAGAGCTAAAGACAAAGAGCTCAGAAACACAGAACAATGCAGCAGTCTGGATTCCTCGGATGCTGCTTGGAAAGTTTAACTCACCATGTAAAAACCTGCTGTTCACATTTCTAACATCATTATCTCACCGTTCATGTGTTCATATCTGACTGAGTTATATCGTACAGGAGGGTTCATTTTGATGTAAATTGCAGCGATTGCAGCAGTTTGTGAAATAGTGATGAAATTTTAAAACGTGTCAAGACCAAGATCGATCACGGCTACGCTAACGACGTGAGCGTCCGCTCTGATGAACGATAGTGCTCTGTGAGGAAGATGGATATT